>CAOGCB010620185.1:0-18759 GCA_948266635.1 Cnidoscolus chayamansa
ATATTTATTTTCTTGAGAAAATGAAAGAATTCATAATTTATAAAAATATACAGATTATAAACGATGTTTCCTACTTGCTGAGTAGTGGATTGTATCTCTACACCATCATATACACAAAGTAGTCTCATCCTCTCTACAAAATATCTATATTTTTTTTAATTTATTTTTAATCTTTTAAGTTATTTTCTTGTAACTTTCTCATTTTTTTTAAAGAATTTTTTATATATTTATTTTTAAAAAAATTATTAATCTAATTGAGATTTTGTTTAGTTTTCTCTATCTTTTTAAAGTATGCTATTTAATTATTTGAATATAAGCATAGTAACATATGAAATTTTTCTTGAAACGGTTTAATCCTTTCAAGCCATTATAATGAATTCATATAACGTGTGTGAATGTGAAATTGCTTGATTTGATTTGATTTGATTTAATGTCTATTTATTTTGATATATATAAACAGTATAAAATCGAGTTAAATTGATAGACGACGTATACTTTAAAACATGCAACATTGATGTCAAAATCAAAACTAATTATTTATTTTAAGCAAGTGGGTGCCCATTTTGAAAACAAGCCTTTACTTTGATGAAATTTTATCATTGAAAAGCACTTTGTATTTATTGCAATGTTGTCTTGTCATCTTCACTAACCTTAGTACTCTTTTCAATTTCTATATTTTTCAAATTAGTCTTTCACACAAATATTATATAGATGAGTTCTCAATTT
Organism: Cnidoscolus chayamansa; assembly: GCA_948266635.1. Taxonomy (NCBI): domain Eukaryota; kingdom Viridiplantae; phylum Streptophyta; class Magnoliopsida; order Malpighiales; family Euphorbiaceae; genus Cnidoscolus; species Cnidoscolus chayamansa. The sequence goes on from CAOGCB010620185.1 coordinate 727, forward strand.
ATTTGTGAATAAAATTTTAGTTATAAGTCTTAAAAATAATTTTAATATATTTTTTAAAATTAAATAATTTATTTAAATTTCAAGAAAACTTCTTCTTCTTTTAATGTTTAAACTAAAATAAAAATTATCCATTATATTATTTATTCTTTTATTTTGATTTCATCTTCTTCTTTTTTTTTTTTTTTTTCTTCTTATCTTCATCTTAGTATTAGATTTTATTGCTATTTGCAAACTCAATCCCTAGAAACTTTAATAAATTAGTTGTTGAATAATTATTATGTTTGTTTGATTTTGATTAGTCATTGTTCATCATTCAGATTTTAAGATTAAGATAATCACCCTCCTTTTTTTAATTTCTTACAATTTCCTAAACTATTATCTATGTCTTTAAAACTTAACAAAATCCCCATATCAGCTTATTACATGTCATCAGCTGCCTTAGTATTTATGAACTATGTCAAATTGTCTTAAATATATATATATTTTTTAATTCTTGATGTATATATCTTAATTTCTCAAAATAAATTATTTTAATTTATAAAAATAATTACTTACTTTTTGCATGCATGCGTTGAAATAAAAAAGAGTGTAATAACAACTAATAATAATACAACCATCGAAGAAGCTCTGTCAAATATAAAAAGAGTTATATTAGACTTTTGCTTCCCATAAACACACAAATTTTCTATCTTTACATATATATGTCTTTCTTTTCGTGTAATATATACGTCCAAAATTGTTCAACTATACCCTTGGTGTATAAATAAATCAATCAATCAACTCGATAATCGTGATCGGCGCTGATGAGATGACGACGACGATGTAGTAGAAGATGACGGTGAACTCCACGTTTCACTCGTCCCAAAAAATAAATCCGGCAAGTAATTCTCTATATCTTCAGGGGAATATCTGACAAATAGTCTTGCTTTCCTCTTTCCCTCCACCGTATCCATTTGTTTACTGTAAAACTCGCGATAAACCGGCGTTAGCTTTTTTGCTATAGAAACCTTCATTGCGTCTCGGAGTTTCGGGTCCGATACGATACAAGAACTTTGCTTTCTGTACGCTGCTTCGAAACTGGAGTTAAATAGTTTGAAGCATTCTCTGGCTTCTTCTGGTGACTTGGATGCCGATGGATTCTCCGGTAGTGACGCGAACACTTGACCCCAAGCTAACTTCTCGTAGTTCGCTGCAAATTGTCTCGCTTTAGCTTCGTGTTTTGTGATCCATTCATCGCCGAGTATATACTGGAGATTTGACGTCTGAACTTCGGATATTATGTATTGAAGATTGTTGGCTAAGAAGAGATAGGAAAGAGAGACATCTTTATAATGGTTGGCTTTCCCATCGAGCTTGCATAGAAGAACCAGAATTAGCCTAGTGAATCGAACGGATATTGGCGAAGCCGGAGTATCGTCGGAATCTGGACTGTCGAAGTAGGATTCAGGTAGTGATTGATTCGCTGGTGTTGGCCAGTCAGAGATAATATCTGAGAGGATATTGCTATAATCACCGAGACGAGTGAGGTAATTCATCGAATCGACTGTTAGAGGATGGACGTCACCGCCTGGAACCGGTGTCTTTGACGAGTCCTTTTGGATGCTAGACTCGAAATCGGAGAGCATTGTTAGAATGGCGTCACTGAGTCGAACGAGGGAATTGAGAGCCTGTGATCGGACGGTGGAGGTTGACTCAAAAGAGAAGATGGATTCAATCTCCGCCCAGTTTTCAGATATTGCGGTGTACATGTCGAGCACACGAAACATTTTCTCCGTTGACGATTTCTTGGCTTTGGCTACAAGTTCAGGGATTCCAAAGAGAAGAATAGCTCCTTCTTTGGATATGTCACTGAAACAAGTCTCTCTGATGGAATCGGAAGCAGCGAAGACGTGGTCACAAAGAATTCTCTCTCCGGTGAAGAGTGTTCTCATAGAGATGTTGACTGCCTTTAACCAGTTCTTTATTCTCAAATCTAGCGCCGTCCATTCCATCTTATTGACCTGAGATGAACTCATCCGCTCCACACCTAACCGATAAATGCCTTCATCAATTATCGATTTTCGTATAATTTTGTAAACACTAACGCACTCTTTAGCATATCCTGAAGCCATCATGCACTCAGCAATGGACCTCAACTCCGCCATGGCTATAGACGAAACATGTTCAACTTCAGAGATGGAATCATCTGCAGCGCGAAATTCATCCTCAGCTGAACCGTCATCTTCATAATCGGAGGTACTGGATCGCGCGGAGGCACGGGAGGATCTGGTGGAGACAGATTCAGGATCTAAGTGGGCCCGATTTGTAGAAAGAATTTGATAAAACTCCTTTTGGAGTCGCTTCATAGCTATCTGCATAAGATTTTGTGCTCGTAACACTCTACCGTCGGAGGAACCTTGAGAGGCCAACAAGTGCATGGCTTTTTGGAGGTCATTAACACACTTCAAGAACTGCATAGCCTCTCGTTTATTCTCGTAAAAAAGAGAGGTGACTCCAGCGAAAGTCGAAGTATCAGGATTCCATTTCATGATCATGGAGGAGGCAGCTTCTATGGTTTGCTCCATCATGGATTCAGAGAAGCTGCGGCGAGGAGTTGAGAGAGAAGCTCTTGAAGGTGAAGAGAGAGGGGAAATAGAAAACGACGGCGTTTTGGGGTGAAAGCAGATGCTCTTCATCTCTTCTGTTGTGATAAGAGAGCAGAGCAGAGCAGAGAAAAGAGATGAGATATGTGTTTGGAGAGTTCTCTTCTCTTTGGTTCACTCAGGGGAAATTGGCAGCTTGAAATGGCAACACTCTGAAACGGTATTTATTGACAGAAGAGAAGGAAAGAGGTTTCTACGTGGCTTGGGATACAATACTGAATACAATGCAAATAGTAGGGATTGGACTTTGACTTCGTAAGTCATAACGGCTGAGCCTAACGGAAATCACCAAATCAACGCTTACGCGTTCCTTTTATGGAAAAAAGAAAAAGTAGAAAATGATAACCGCATAATTGAAACGAGGGTTAAATTAAAAAAAAAAAAAGAAGATGATCTCACCCTATGAAATATTAGATTCATTACATCAGGATGATCATTTTTAATTTAAAAATAAAGAACATTTTCTTATATATAATTATAAATTATAATAAATTTAATCGGATTAGTCTTTAAAACCTTTATTTCTTATTATATTAGATAAATATAAATAATGGATCTTTGAAATTGCCAAAAAAAAAAATTATTATGGTTTTGAGTGTTCAGAAATTATTTGAAAATAATTTTAATTACAAAAAAACAAAAGTCAAACTCTCACCATTATTTTCAAAAAGTTAATTGACATATTACTATGTTAATTATAATTTTTTTATTGAAGTTCTTGTATATAATTTTTTTTTCTTATCAAACAAATGACATATGTAGCATAAAAAATAAAAAAAAAAAGAGATTGGAGATATTTTTCTTATAGATTAAGCATGCACATTATTTTCCTACACAATTAGCTAATCTGAAATTCAATGTCTAGTAAAAATTACGTATATCTCAAATGTTTAGACTATATTACAAGCAATCTCATCATTCCAAATCCAAGATTAAATTCAATTTTCTCCATATGGATGATGTTAATTAGCTAATTTTTTTAATTCATTATTATTCAGAATTTTTTTTTTAAAATTTTCTTCTGATTTGATTTAAGGATGAGATTTTATAATAAAATTAGGAAAAATATAATAGCTAAAAACTCTAAATTTGTTAAAAGTAATCAAAATTTAATTTACAGATAGACGGTAATTAAAGAGCTGATATGGCAAATTATTAGCATATAGAATACTATATAGTATTAAGAAAATTAATATTTAAACCGGTTTTTCTTTTCTCCGAGTGAAAGACTTCTCAATGCCGTTGGGGGCTAAGGAAGGAGAAAGATTCAAGTTGAACCAACCAACAGTTGCTAACCCAAGACCTGCCACTTCTTTCGGTGACTCCGTCGATCTCTTTCAACCGCGGCAGTGGCCAATGGCGCGTACACTTGTTCTGTTAACTTTAAATGACGACTCCGACGAGCTCCTACGTCAAAATTGAGCAAGGTTAACCGCGTAGGATTTGTCTCGCTGTGGGACTAGTCTTGTAAATAATATCTCATTTTAAATTAAAAATATAATAAAAATTCAAAATTAATTTTTTTGTATCATTCAACCTATTAATATTTTTACTTTTCTTTCACAAATATTTTTTATTTTAAAAAAAAATATGTAATTATAATTAATATTTATATTAAATTATTATTATTATTATACATCAAATTTACTTAAATTAATATTTTTAAAATTTATTTATTTATATTATTCTAATAATAATTAATTATTAAAATATTTATTTGAAATAATATAAAATTAAAAAAATATATAGAAATTAAATAGTGTAAAAAATAGGATATTCTAGAAAATTTCAATATTTTTCCTCTTTTTATATTTATATATGTTATATATTTTCATTATTACTTTTTTTTCTCAACTTTAGTTTTTCTTTTCAAAGACCACTTATTCTCTAAGTATAATATATTTATAATAATTATTAATAATAAAATAAAAAATATATTTGTAATAACAAAATAATTTAAAGAAGAAAAAAAATGATTTTGGAAATAAAAATATTAAATAATAATAATAACAATTGATATAGCTTCAAATTTAAATTTAAATTTTCCTTTTAACAAGAAAAAAAATAGCAATAAAAATTGAATATATTGGTAAATTTATTATCCCAATAATATTTTTAACGTAGTAATAAATTTATAAATTAATTGACAAATAAAACTTATTATTACTTTATTATCAATAAATAAAAAATCCATAAGAAATTTGTTAGTATAATTTAATTAAATTAACACATTCCATTAATAAAAAGTTAGTAAATTAAATTAATTTAATTTACCAACAATTTATTTTATTTATTTATTTAGCAACAAAAAAAAAATAAATCTTAAATCAATTGAATAGTATAATTGTATTATGAACCATTGAAAAATATAAGAAACTTTTAGCAACGATGGCACTCAATAAGGTGGTATCTATCTATGCACCAAATTAATTTTCCATTGCAAGGCTATATAATTTTACAAACTGAAATCATCAATCACTGTTTAACATAAAATAATCATCCTTGTTAGCTAAAAAGACACACATGCTTTGGCTCTTCTTCTTTTTCTACATTTATTCTCCCTTTTATTAAGAAAAATAAACAAAATGATATTTGTGCCTCAAAATTTTCTAGCATACATCATAATAATGTGTATCATATCTATAGTGGCAAATAGATCATTAAAAATTCACTATACACAATATAATTAAATAAATGCAGTGCAATATATTAGTTAATCTAACAACCTATAAACTGTGATACATAAGCTTATTGTTCATTAACATTACATGTCTAAACTATAAGCAAATAACTACCACAACACCTATCCATCGAGACAATTGAAAGATTAAGTGAAAGGATGGAACAAGCTACTTTAGGCAACTTAATGAGTAGGTGTATACATAGGTGAATATAATTTTCATTTTCCATTTTTTTTACATCATAGTCGGTGAAGTGGATTCAGATGCACATGTAGTTCACCTCTATTTTTTCTAAGTATGGCTTCAATTCCGATTATGATGCAATGATTATTTCTTTTAACTTTTCTCTCTCTAATAATGTAGGTAGGTGAATGGGTCTAGGTCAGGCTAAGGCTGTAATTTTGAAAAAATGTCTTTTTGTGAGCATATATGTGAAGTGGCTCCACTATTTATGATTCAAGTGGTGGCAAAAAGTAAGCAATCTTTACCTGTAAGGCTAGAGAAGTCAGCACAACTTGCCTTGTTCGCTATGCTACCTTTTAGCAACTTCTTAACAAAAATTGTTGTACAAAATCAAAGATCCCACTTGGCTTGTACTTGATATTATAATCTGCATCTATTTCCCTCGCCTCCTTGAGTTATGTGTCGAAAATAAGGGCCAACTAGTTGGATCTCTTTGATTTGAACTAATCAGGGTACCCGATTATCTTGAAGCAATTGTCTTTTGTATGGCCCATCATCTTACGGTGATGGAAAAATTTATCTTCCCTCTTGCCACCATTTCTCCTCCTAGTGCTCGCCTTGTCACTCGGTCCTGTCTCCTGGCTAGAGTTAGTCTCCTCCCTTTGATTTTGAGTTACTCGACTTAATGCAACGATTGCACTTTCTATTCCTTTTGAGGTGAGGTTGGTTACCTCCTTTTGCTTCTCTACCTATTAGAGGCATAGAGTAGACCTGATTGATGGTTGGGAATGGATTCATGAACAAGATCAGATATTTGATATGTTCAAAGGTGGAGTTAAGACCCATTAAAATTTGCATCAATTTCTCCTTATTGTCCCTTTCGGCCATCCTACTATGGTTGCCGCACTCGCACTTACCACTTACGCATGTTGAGATTGGATCCAAGATGGCTACCTCGTTCTGTAGTTGTTTCAACCTCGTAAAATAGGTTGCCATTGGTAGATTTCCCTGTGAAGAAGATGCAAACTCTCTCTTTGTATGATATAATTGAGGTCCAATGATCTGCCTAAATCTTGGGATAAGTCGTCCCCAAGATCCTTGGTGGATGGTGCATATAAGAATCCTTCAACTATCTCCTTTGAAACTGAATTAAAGATTCATGATATGAGCATGCTATCAACTTTTAGCTATTTATCTTAGTCTTGTGAATTTTCTACAGGCCTTATGCATTTTCCATTGATGAAGTTCAGCTTATCTTTTGCTCTTAGGACAGTAGTTATAGATATTTTTCAGTCAGGTAGTTTGGTCTTGACATTAACTAGGATCATTCCTGAATGATTAGATCTATGTAAACTTAGTTGCTCTTTGAATTGTTTTGCACTTGATTGTGGCATTTTTGGAAGCTCTATGGTTATTGCAGGCTCTAATAACATAATGAAATTTAAAAAATATCTAAGGGAGAAATAACTCTTTGGTAAGTAAAGTTAGCAATCTTTAAGACTCATTTGAAATAAATCTTTTTCACTGATTTTCAATCTGTGAGGCATAACATATTTATACATTCGAAGAGATAAGTTATACGGATAAAATTTCCTAAGCTTGTCTTTGACTGGGTATCATTTTGAAAATGAGGGACGGAAAAAAAATCAGTCGCTAATCAACCACATTTTCATTGTAAATCCGTAGCAAAAATACAAATTTAATTTTTGTCACTAATTCATCTCTAAATCTATCGACAACACATTTCATTTGTGACAGATTTATATTCTATCGCAAAATTCATCACAAAACCCTTATTTTTTTGTCGTGTATATCAAATGACACCCAAGTTAACAAATCATTCTGCCAATCGACCTACAGTATCTGCAATAATGTACAATATAATAGTAGAAATTTCCCCTTTCCCTCTTGTGGCACTCTAGATTAGGCCATATTTCTCATTCTAAACTTGTCAAAATTCCAAATTTGCCAAAACCGTTGAACTTGACCGCTAGAGCGAAAATGCAAAATGATGGAGCAAAAAGGCAAAATGACAGAACAAAAGGGCAAAATGATGGAGCAACGATGGGAACTTCATTACAGATGCAGATGAAGCCATCAAGCGACGGTAAAGATGAAGATGGGCATAAAGTTTCCTAAAAATAAATGATGAAGTGGCTACGCCAACGTCTCGGTGAAGCTGGGAGGGTCTCAGTGAAGATGGGACGTTCAGGTGTCTATGAAGGTGGGAAACATGGATTTTTGGATGATTTTATGTGGATCAATATGTTAGTGATTTTAGAGATTTAGGGGAAAAGGAGGACAAAACGGTATTAATAGGTACCATTTGGAAGATTAACGATAAAAAAAATATATTGCTAATCAACCACATTTTCGTGGCAAATCCGTTGTAAAAATATAAATTTTGTTTATATCAGTAATCCATTTGTAAATCCGTCGTCAACACATTTCATTTGTGACAGACTCATATTTCGTCGCAAAATTCGTCACAAAAACCTTATTTTTTATAGTGTATACCAGATGACACCCAAGCTGACAAAGGGGCTAATACTTGCCTAGTGCCGGAAGGTCAAGGAAGTTGGTGACCTGATGATAGGGAAGCTGGCAACCAAAGCCCCGGTGAACGACGACCCATTCTATCGACCAACTAGCAGCCACTTTAATCCTACTACCTGCAAAAATGTATAATGTAGTAGTAGGAATTTTCTCTCTTGTGGTACTATAAATTAGGCCATGTTTCTCATTCTAAACTTATCAAAATTTCAAATTTTCCAAAAGACAAATTTGACCATTGAACTTTACCATTGGAGCAAAAGGGCAAAATGATGGAGCAAAAAGGTGAAACAATAGAACAAAAGGGCAAAACGATGGAGAAACAATGGAAACTTCATAATAGATGCAGATAAAGCGATGAAGTGACGATGAAGATGAAGATGGGCAAAAAGTTTACTAAAAATAAACTATGAAGCAACAACGCCATTGTAGTGAAGATGGGAGGTTTGAGCGTCTGTGAATATGGGGAAACAGAGATTTTCAGATGATTTTGGGTGGACTGAATGTTAGTGAATTTAGGGATTTAGAGGAAAAAGGGCATGAAACGATATTAATAGATATTGTTTTGAAGATTAGCGATGGAAAAAAAAATCATCGCTAATCAACCACATTTTCATCGCAAAAAATATAAATTTTATTTATGTCGCTAATATGTTGGCAACACGTTTCATTTGCGACAGACTCATGTTCCATCGTAAAATTCATCACAAAAACTTTATTTTTTGTAGTGTATACCAGATGATACTTAAGTTGACAAAATCATTATGCCAACCAACCAATAGCCACCTTCGATCCCCTTACCTGCAATAATGTACAATATAGCAGTAAGAAAATTTTCATTTCCCTCTTGTAGAACTCTATATTAGGTCATGTTTCTCATTCCAAACTTGTCAAAATTTCTAAATTTGCCAAAAGGCAAATTTGACCATTGAACTTGACTGATGGAGTAAAAGGGCAAAATGATGGAGCAAAAAGGCAAAACCATGGAGCAAAAGGGCAAAACAATGAAGCAACGATGACGATGAAGATGGGAAAAAAGTTTACTAAAAATAAACTATTAAGCGGTGACGCTAGCGTATTGATGAAGATGGGAGGTTCAATCATCTGTGAAAATGGGAAACAAGGATTTTAGGATGATTTTGGGTGGACTAATATGTTAGTGAAGTTAGGGATTTAGGGGTAAAGAGGCACAAAACATTATCAATAAGTACCATTTTAAAGATTAGCAATGTAAAAAAAATTGGTCGCTAATCAATAATATTTTCATCACAAATCCATGAAAATTTTTACATACAAGGTTAGAGAAGTCGGCATAAGTTGCTTCGTTCATTATGTTACCTTTTAGCAACTTCTTGATAAAGTCTTGTATAAGATTAGAGATCTCACTTGGCTTGTACTCGACATTACTGTTTGCATCTGTCTCCCTGGCCTCCTTGAGTTATGTGTCGGCCATGTGAGTCGACTGGTTAGATCTCTTTTATTTCAATCAATTGGGGTACCTACTTATCTTGATGCAGTAGTCTGTTGTATGGCTTGTCATCTTACGATGATGTTAACATTTATCTTCCCTCTTGCCGCCACTTCTCCTCAAACTCGCCTTGTCATTCGGACCTATCTCCGGGCTAGCATTAGTCTCTTCCCTCCAAGTCTAAGTTACTCAACTTGATGTGTCGAGTGCACTTTCTATCCCTTCCGAGGTGAGGCTAGTTACCTATTTTTGCTTCTTTATCCTTACCAGACCTAATTGATGGTTGGGAATGGCTCCATGAACAAGATATGATATTTTATATGTTCAAAGACAGAGTTGAGCCCCATTAAAAATTGCATAACTTTCTCCTTGTTATCCTTTCAGTCATCCTAATATGGTTGCCGCACTCGCACTTGCCGCATATGCATGTTGAGATTAGATCCAAGGCGGCTACCTCGTCCCATAGTCGCTTCAAACTCATAAAATAAGTTGCCACTAGCATATTTCCCTATGAGGAAGACACAATCTCTCTCTTCGTCTAATATAATTAAGGTCTATTGCTCTGCTCGAATCTTTGGGATAAGTCGTCCCAAAGATTCTTAGCGAATGGTGCATATAGGAATCCCTCGACTATCTTCTTTGAAACTGAGTTCAAGATCCACAATATGACCATGCTATCAACTTTTAGCCATTTATCGTAGTCTTGTGAATTTTCTGCAAGCCTTCTGCATCTTCCATTGATGAAGCCCAACTTGTATTTACTCTTAAGGTAATAGTCATAGATCTTTTCCACGTATAGTAGTTTGGTGCTATAAGTTGGACACCAACTAAGATCATTCTCAAATAATCATATCCACGTAAAATTAGATGCTCTTTGAATTGTTCTGCACTTGATTGTACTATTTTTGAAGGATTTATGGTGATCGAAGGCTTTAATACCATGATAAAATTTAGAAAACATCTAAAAAAGAAATAACCCTTTGATAAGTAAAGTTAGGAATCTTTAAAATTCAACTGAAATAAATCTTTCTCATTAATTTTCAATGTATAAGGCATACCTATTTATACATGTGAAGAGATAAGTGATAAACATAAAATTTTATAAGTTAGTTGTCTTTGACAATGACTCAATTTATATATGAGAGGAAATAAGTGATAAGAATAAAATTTCATAAACTAGTTATCTCTGGCTGAGATTCAGTTAGTGTCTTGAACTATTCTTTCCAAGTATCTTTAACACTAAAGAAGATAAAGAGTACGAAATCAATAAAATGGAGACATGATTTTATAATTAAGTAGAGGAAAATTTATTATTTAATTTATGTAGTTTAGTAAAATTATTTATTTTTAAAAATATATTAAAGTTTTTATATTATTTAAATTTTTAACTATTTAATTATTATTTTTTAAAATTATTAATTATTTTTTACTTATTTAAATTATTAATATATAATGAAATTATTGAAATATTATTATTTAAAATTATTTTTATAATTTAATATATAACTATTTAATTTTAATTAATGTAATTTTATAAGGTTTAATTTTTATAATTTTAAAACAATTTTTTAAATTAGTAAAATGATCAAAATAAAAATTATAGAATTTAATTTTAAAAAAACAAAAAATAATTAAATTTAAATTAAATAATAATTCTTCGCTTTTCAAGTAAAAGAGGAAGAAGAATGAACAGATAAGGGTAGGTGTAATAAGCAGACGAAAGACTGTCTTACTGTGAAGCTGCAATTCCATGCTTCCCGTAGTGAGACGGGCAGCTTATTATTTTATTTTATTAACTTCAAATAATAATGGTCAAAGGTCTAAATTAGTTGCCGTCTGATGATGTGGTCATGCTACGTGTATGGCTGAATTCAAAGGTAGAGATTGAGACGAAGTCCATAAAGTCAAATCAACATTCTCAACCGTTCATCCATTTTCTGAATCTTTTTTGAAATCTGGCACTCCATTCTATATCATCGTATCTCCCACATAAGCTTTACCTATCAATTAAATTAAAATCGGTGGACTTCTCCATAATCAATCATCACTGGACCATGTAAATTGCTTATATATCTTTTCTTTCTTCGGTAGCCATATTTTTATTTGTGTAGAAAAATATTATTTAAATGTACTTTTGACCCTTAAGTTAGCCAAATGGTTCATATAAGAATATGTAAAAAAATAGATATGAATGAATTAGTATAGCGTGGATATTTTTTTTTTGTGTTAATTCAGATTTACGTCGGATAAATCTATTAAGAAAGTAAAGCGCTTTATTTTAAATTTTAAAGGGAGTTTATAAATATAGAATATCAGTATGTCAATCCATCAAACTAATTATGACAATATAATCGCAATGTGGTATTTACAACAATACTTTGAATATTGAAGTTTAAAGAAAGTGTTACTTTTTTTTTTAATCGATCAATAGGCAATATAATAACAGTATTGATAATCCCATTCATTGTAGTAGGTAATCATTTATAAGGATGTAGAGGTACAATATATTTAATAGCTTATAGTGGCTAAGTAGACTAAACAGTTCATAGTAACTAACTAGTCACTCTCTTCTAAAGAGCTAATAATAAAATGAAGCTATTATGAGAGACATAACAATACCTAAGTCATCGTACTCCTTTTAAAAAAATAATAAAAATAATTTGTCAAATCCAAAAGAATCTAAATTTTGAAACACTTTTATGCATGCTCCACCCATGAATAGCTTTTATTTTCTTCTTATCCAATGGATTCTATTAAAATCACATTTCCCCTTTAGAAATAGTTTGTTTTCTCTTAGTTTTTCATATACTAGATAAAGTGTTTTCAGTATTCTTTCAAAATTGAACTATCCTCCGCGATATCATCAAAATAAATAATAATAAATTTATTATTGATATTCATGAAACACTTAGTTCATTGAAGTATATAAATTAGCTGAAAGTAATACATGTGGTTTTGTGCTCGTCTCCTCTTTTAATATATACATGATGATACTCAGACTAAAAATCTAACTTAATGAAAATTTTCATTTGATCCAACTGATCAAACAATTCATCGATAAGTAGGATTGGATATCTTTCCCAACGATCACCTTGTTAAGAGTATGACACATTTCTCCACCAAAGTTGGAGATATTCCAATTTGCCACCTCACTTAATGTTTTGACACCATTTGAAGGGTAAACTTTCTTTTTGTTATTAATTTTGTGATATTAAATTTTCTTAATTTGATATTTTAGTTGCAGATTTCCCCTTCCCAAAATTAACTAAAAATATTTTTTTTATTATTGTAGAAAATAAACAAATTTATTCCATTATTTAACATGAAATGGGTGTTCATTACTTGCAATATTTAGTGGAATTATTTTGTCCATTAAATTATTTAATTTATTTTTATTTATTTTTATAAATAAATACTACTAAAATTCAATGCGAAGATGTCATTTTTAATAATAGATTCTTCAAACATATAACTGTAAATACTACAAATGTTGCTGCCATTCAAATTTGAAAAAAAATATGGAAGCTGAAGGTGCCACCGAAAGTGTTGAATTTGGTTTGGTGTTCCTTGTCAAATGTGCTTCCTTGTATATCAAATTTACAGGTGAGACAACTACTGCCCTTTGTGTTTGAATAGTAACGAGACAATTCTGCATTTGTTCTTGAAGTGCCAGTTTTCGCAACAAGTGTAGCGCTATGTTGTCACAAGCTGGAGTTTACCGGCTGTTGGGAGCTTGATGGAGCGGCTATCCCATGTTCAGGTATATGCATCTTTGGAGGAGGCAAAGAGGATTGTAATGATTTTGTGGGCCATTTGGACATATAGGAATATGGTGGTTTTGGAGAATAAATTCAAATCTCCATTAAAGGTGGCGTTTATGGCTTCCCGTTTCCTAGAAACTTGGCAAAATTCTAATGCAACTCCTCAATATGCTGGTGTTCTACAATAGAAAGCTTCATGTAGCTGGCAACCGCCATCTCCAGGAGCTTTAAAAAAAATGTTGACGCATCTACCGGAATTAGCTCAGGTTTTGTTGGCATAGGTGCAATTGTTCGTGATGCTCATGCTAGATTTATTGTGGTAAAAGTGTGGAGTGTGGTGGGTTTCTTCAGTCCGAAGGTTGTCGAAGCCACTGCCATTAGACAAGTTTTGAGCTGGATTAAAGATGAAGAATGGATTGAAACGGTGGTTGAATCAGATGCTCAAGCTGTTGTTAGTGCAATTAATTCACAAAAGGAGCTTGATTCATCTTCTTTTGGCTTGCTTATACAAGACTATAGAGCCTTGATGTCTCAGTTAGGTTCTATCTCTTATAATTTTGTGTAGGTGCTCATTCTAAAACAGGTATGAGACTGTGGGAGGATGTTCCCCCTTCCTCTATTATTAATGCATTATGATGAATAAAACACGTGATACATGCTTTTTTTTTTAAAAAAATTAATTATCCATTCAAAAAGCGTAGATAATTTTATGAGGTTAATTAGATTTTATACACATAAATTCATTACATAAATATTGAATTTTATTTTTTTATTATTAATGAAAAATAAATTTTACATCTAAATTTTATACCTCGCCATTAAATTTTTAATTAATAAAAATATCATATGCGCCTTTTTACTTAATATTATAGTCAGTATTGTAAATATACAAATTTAAATTATAAAGACATAATAGTCGTAAGAATTTCCAAACTTTAAAAATCTTATCAACTTTACTATAAGTTTATTTTTTTAATAGTTTTATTCAAAAATAAATTTTAATTAAATATAATATAATTATTTTTTATTCATAAATTCTATATGCATTTACATAATTAATTATAACGTGTTTATAAATTATGATTTTTACTCTATTTTGAATTTTTATACAATAAAATTATTCTTCTTATCATATTTATTTCTTTTTATTTTCCATTCCCTCATAAAAAAAATTATAATTCATATTTCTCAAAAAAAAAGTATATTTGAATGTAAAATTTATATTATTATTTTCTAATAACTCTTTTTATATTTATCTCTTCAACATAATTAATAAAATAAATGTATTGTCTCTTATAAATTTTTATATTAACTTTAAGAGAGAAATTATTTGTAGTAGTTTAGACTATATTTATTAAAATTTTTAATTCATGGTAAAACTATTAAAACACTCAAAATTTATTTTTTTTTTTTGGCAATTATATATATATATATTAAAATAAAAATAAAAATAATTTATTTTTATGATTTAATAAACTAATTATTTAGTCAATACATTTTTAAAAATACACTAAATAATTTATATCTTTTTAAGATATTAACTATTTAATTTCTATTTTTTTTAAATTAAATCATAAAATTAAATAATAATTTTATCTACCATAGGCTAATTAATTGTAATTACGAATTAAATTATATTCTATTTAATCACTAAATTTTAAATATAAATTATTTATACGACTTGTGATTGATAGAAATTAAGTGCTTGAAATACCCTCACAATTTATATTTAATATTTATTTTTATTCGACTCAATTAATATAAATCAATATTAGAAAGAGAGTAGATTTGTTAATAATACACAATCAACGAGCTTTTAATAAAAAATGAAAGACGAGTAAGAAAATTAATTTCAAAGGCTTTGAAGCTTCTAAATGCTTTCATTTTCCGTAAAATTGTATAAATATGAAGTATTTATAGACAAAAACCATTTATGACCATTTGATACATTTCTGGACTATTAAAAATGCTTTTACACAAATTATAGCCATTATTTTATCTTTTTCTGCAAACCAGAGTTTCTCAGTAGCAAAGCAGTTAGCAAACTAATAGGTTAGCTGATTTTTCTCTGTTTCTGCAAAATTTTAGATTTTGATTCTAAACTCTTAGGGAATTTATCAAAACATTTCTAATGATTTCAAAACAATGTCCAATATATATACATACTAAAAACAATGAAAGTTAATAGATAAAATGTAATTGGCAAATCAAACTCTCATACCTTTTACATGGAGCCTAATTTTCGATCAGTCTTTGTATCTTCACTTGTCTTCATGCATCTTCATATTGACTTACTTGTTCTTGACTTGAAGCAATTATGTCCTTTTTCTCTAAGTAACTTTAATAATGATTTTTCAATCACCTAATAGCTTCAAACACACAACTTGATTTTCGTTAGCTAGATTCTGTTCAAGTATTGTTATCATCAAAATCAATACTCATTTTGAGTTATGGGGTTAACAATCTCTCCCTTTTCAATAATGATAAAACTCAATTGAATCTTCAAAATAAAATTAAAAGTGTGTGTGTAATCTTTAAAGCAAGTTCAAAATTGTGTATGTGTATATGTATATCAATACTATATGTTGGAGATTAGCTCCCTCTTAAAATATGCACATTTATACACATTTTGCACAAACGCTTCAAACAAATTTAAGATTTGATGTTTGAATATTTCAAAAGCATAACTCCCAATTTATCAATTAAGCATATCTAATAAATCTCAAATTTATCCAACAAGCTATATAAGCTATCAATCAATAATTCACAATATCACAAATATTAAAAAATGTGATTTAATTATCATATCACAATATATTCAAATTCACAAATTTCTATATCCAAATTCACAAAATTTCTCTCCCTTTTTGTCATCAACAAAAAAAATATTGCCAACTACTTTGTTTTTAAATTTAAGCACATTTTCCACCTTCATTTGCAAGCTGTCCTATATGATTATGTTCATTTCTGTTTATTTTTTTTGCCAATATGATTTAAATTATCACCCTTATATTGGAAATTCCCTAAATGTGGTAATAGCCTCAAGACTTTTCTTTAAATTGGTTTTCATCTCTCTCAACTTTTTGAGAATCTCTCTATTTCAACAAGCTTTTTATTATGATTCTCCTTTCAAAATTTGCTTTGTTAAGAATTTTCAATATTATAGTCTAACTGCAATGGCCAAAGAATTAATCAATTCTTAACTTTTAATAAATTATTATTTTTTAAGTTAAAATCATTTAGTTGTAAAGGAGATGAGTTTTTTTATAGAATTTTATTATTTTTAAATTAAAAATATTTAAGATCGTAAAGTATAAATTTTGTTAGAGTTATTTAAGTTTGGCTCGATAAAAACTCGACTCATCTTGATTTGTTTGTTAAATGAACCAAGCTTGAACTTGTTAATATTCGGTTCGAACTCGAAATAACTAAAGCTCGAAAAAATTTTAATGAACCAAATATGAACTCTTTAAAACTCGACTCAATTTGGTTCATTTACACTCTTGTTCATATTTTAATTTTCTCAGCTTTTTATTTAAGAAATTGATTTAATTTACTGAATATTAATTTTTTATTTCAATATAAAAAAATAAAAATATAATTATAATATTTTATTAATAAATAATTGATAATTTAAGTATCAGTAGAACAATTGCTAAGGTATTTTATCAATAATTTTTTTCTATAATTTAGTCGATAAATTTATCATTTTTTAAATTTTTTATAGTGTTTAGATTAGTTTAAAAATATTTCTAATAAATGCATGACTGAAATTGTTTAGCTATTCAAGCTTTTATACATACTTTTCTTTGATTTGTAATAAGTTACTTAGTCTAAAATTTAAAAAAAAAATAAAAATAAACACAATAATTATTTTTATAATTAACAAATAAAAATGAAGAAAAAGAGTATATGATAATGATTTAGGATATGTTGAGTCTGAGATTCAAAGTTATGAATTAATATAATTAAATTGGTCAGATGTTGAATTTCACTCCATCATTTATTGCACCTATTTAATTTACTCCATTTTCAAAATTTATTTTTTTTATTTAAATTAATTTATAACTTTTGTTTAGCTTATTTCAAGCTAAATTTATTTAACTTTTTAATTTAATTTAAAATTAAAAAGACTAATTTCTTGAATTTTGAGTTAAATTTTTATACTTTTATTTATTTAAAAGAAATTATATTTTTAATTTTTTTTATTATTTTTATTAATTTTTACCTTAAAGTGGGTTTAGATTAAAAGTTTATAATTTAATTTATATAAAAAGTCAAAACTTAGAAGTAAGATTTTTTTTTGGTAACCCAGGTGTCAAAGCATGCACTCCTATTCCTGGAGCTTATGACTCACCTTTTCAGAATCACAGTCAGATAAATTTGGGTTATCAGCATTGGGTCCAGCATGATTTACAAATTTTAATGCTCCTCCCGAAGGAATTATAAACCAATATATTATTTCTACTATTCGAACACTCGACCTCTTCCCGTTACTTCTCAATCCTTACCGCCGAAAACAAAAACAGTTGAGAACAGAGAGTAGCAATGTCCTTAAAAAGTAAAAGTTGGTTGTAGGGTAGGACTTAGTGGAGCCACTTGTCATGCACAAATATATTATATAATAAAATTTCCATATTTTATTAATTATTTTATATGAAAGTTGAGAGATCTTTTAGTGCTATTGACTTGTTATATATTTATAATTAATGATAATTTAATTCAAACTAAATCCATTTTGATAC
>CAOGCB010620833.1:0-20671 GCA_948266635.1 Cnidoscolus chayamansa
CAAGCAAACTTCCTCTTCTTTTATTGTACTAGCTCAGCAGCTGGGTTAATATCAACTTGTGTATCACTAATTCTAGGCTTATCCCTTTAACCTTAATTGGAGTTTAGGTAAAGGTATAAATTCCTCTTGATTTGGCCCTTAGAGTGCTAAACCAATTGGATAACTATTCTCCCTCCAATTAGACTATTTTAATCTTATCTGTTAATTTGAAAAGTCTTAGTTTCAATTTTCTCCAACAATTCAATGGATAAAGTAATCCAAGCTATTAATGTTGTGAATTCTCTATAATATTCTCAGATAGACCTTTTTCACTCCCTAAATTGCTGTAGTGCCACTTGAGAATGTAGTGTCAAACAAATTAACTCCATATTGATTATTATCCAATTAAAGCTTAAGATAAGTTTACTGAAGAAGTTTGATTTAGTCAAAATTAGCTAATTCTGTCTACATTTTTTAGTTCATATTTTTATGGTTAATTAAGTCAAACTACTTTGTAGAGAGTAGTAATATTTTCTCATTTTTGTTACACATAATGCCTATGTAAAGACTACTGAAGTTGTTAGTAGTACTTAAGGCATCAAGTAACAAATATATGAGATAATCAATTAGATATTAGAGATAATAAAGTCTCCAGTATTCAAAATATCAGTTCGTTACTTTTATTAACTATATTTGTTTTTTAGTTATATAGATGTCCTTATGTTATATAATTATGCATAGTCCTTATTCTAGATATCTAATTTCATCATTTATTCCTTAGCCTCCTCAATCACTTTTCCCCAACAAAGTAGTATTAGAGCATTAATTTGTTTAGAAAATTAGGCATGTACTCATGTCATTTAACGACAACATTGTGAGAATTTCTAAACCAATAATTTGATTTTCAAAGGTGAAAACTTTGAATTCTGCAGCATTAAAATGAAAACTTTGTTTAAGTCTCAAGACTTATGGAACTTAGTTGAGAAAGGACATCCTGAACGAGATGAAGAGGTCATATTAAAAGAAAATAACAAGAATGATTCTAAAGCATTATTCTTCATTCAACAAGTAGTGCACGAGTTGATCTTTCAAAAAATTGCATCATCAACTACAACTAAGGATGCTTGGACGACATTACTAAAGGTGTTCCAAGCTCTTCTAAGGTAATCATGATCAAACATCAGTCTCTTCATCATGATTTTGAAACTTTACAAATAAAGAGTGGAAAGAAAGTGCAAGATTTACTCTGAAGAATAGTTGCAGTTGTTAATCAAATGAGGTCCTATGGAGAAGAAATTTATGATTAAACCAATGTTGCAAAAGTGTTAAGGAGCTTGATTCCTAAGTTTGATCATGTTGTAGCAGCCATTAAAGAGTCTAAAGACTTGACTACATACTCATTTGATGAATTGATGGGGTCTTTGCAATCTCATGAAACAAGGATATGTAGATCGAATGACAAGAATGAAGATAAAGCCTTTGATATGAAAGGAGAGGCAGCTAGTAAAGGACGTGGAAATAGAGGATATTAAGGAAGAGGAGGTCGTGGCAAAAGCAGCCATGGTAGAGATGAAAGAAAAATGATTAGTATGATCAAAACTCAGGGAAGCATAAAATTAGCAAAGGTGCGTTCAATGCTACTATTGCAAGAGATATGGACATGTCAAAGTAGAATGCTTGATAAGGGAGAAACAAGCAAATTATGCAGAAAATGATAAAGATGAAATTAAACTATTTATGGTTTATCAAGATAGCACCAAAAATTCAGGTGATATCTGATTTTTACACAACAACTTTTCTAATCACATGACTGGATTAAGTATTGAGCAACTCATTGGTAGTTGATATTCTGTGTTATTTGATGATGAGTCTTATATGAATAAAGATAAAAAATCAGATCATATTATTGTGAATGTTTGTATATAAAAAGATTATGTTGTTTTCTCTTGGAGTGTCTATTGTAGAAAATCGTGCTCTTATTGTCAAAGAGAGTAGTGAGTCTAAACTGATGGCACCTAATATCAAGTTTGCATCAAAAGACAATAAGGATAAACTAATAGTATTGGCTAAGCCTGATCCAAATTACTGTGGAGTAAAACAAAAGGCTGCAACAACACTTGAAGGAGGCACTTCTGGGCTCCCTTGTATTAGTTTAAAGAAGAAACCCAAAGAAGATTGGAGTTGTGCTCTATGTCAGGTTAGCACTATAAGTGAAAGAGGTATGGACGAACATCTCCGAGGCAAGAAGCATCAAGCTAAGAAAACTTAGGAATTTATACATATTCTTAAAGACAAGAAAGTCATGAGACTTAAATGGATTGTTAGAACAAAGTTCTAAGTAGATGAAAGGATTAAAAAATGCAAAGACAAATTCTTGGTGAAAGTGTAGATTATTAAAACACCTTTAGTCCCATTGCACAGTTTGAAAAACTTAAAATGTTCAAGCATCAAGGATCAACTTTGTAGAGAGTGATAATATTTTCTCATTTCTATTACATGTAATGTGTATATAAAGGCTACTGAAGTTGTTAGTAGTAATCAAGATATCAATCGACAAATATATGAGATAATAAAGTCTCCAACATTCAAAATATCAGTTCACTACTAGTTTGTCCTTATGTTATCTAATTCCACACAGTTCTTATTCTAGATAGCTAATGTTATCCTCTATTCTCTAGCCTCCTCAATCCCCTTTCCCCAATAAGATTGACATATTATACCATTGTACGAAAAGGGGAATGTATATCAAAATACATATCTCCATTCAATGATTTTTATTACTCTAAAAGGGACTTTTAGTCCTAACAATAGGTATTGATTGTCACCTAGACCAACTAATGAATAAGGGACATTAGAAAAGTCCTTTTCATTTAGCCCTAACTATTGTTAAACATCCAAGATAATCTTATTTTTAATATTTATTGTTTATTCAAACATGAATGACAAATAGGTTAGATGACGATTTTCCTTGAAGCTAAATGTATTGAGAAATTTCTTCCATTGAACCTTCTATTATCATATTAGTTACCTTGATAGGCTTGTTATCATGATCGTATTCCTTGTCTTTAAATAAACTATTATTTTCTTCTTCAAGTCAAGATTCTTAGGAGGATCTCTGTAGAGATATTCTCTATCAAGCCTTTTAATTTCATCTTTCAGCTAATGTATCATCAATAACATTCTTATATTCCTCATGATAGCCATACTACTTATCTATATCAACTTATTACTGTTGTTAGGTTCCAAATGCTATGACCACCTTATTAATTTCTCTATTCTTCTGAATCCACATTAATAATACTAATTTTGGTAATTATTATTTTCCATTCGTAAAATGCTCAAACCACCACAAATTATTCTAATATTTTTTGTGGCTGCTCACTTAAGAACCTTCTTTATGAGATTTCTTTTCAATCATCCAAGCATATGTACTTTTGGGCATGCTCCAACAAATTTGAATAAGTGCAAGGCTTTTTTTTTTTCTTTTTTAATTACAAGGCAATGAAGTTGAAGTTATTTGATCTTTCTTTATCACCTTAAACATAATCTTATGGTTTAGATTATTTATATGGATTGTTTTGGCATTAAACCAATCAATAATATGACATCTTATTGAGTTATAGTGATTCCTTTATCCCAATAGAATCTTTACTAAGGAATTGAAATCTTGAACTGTAGATGTTAAGGTAAAAAGGCATTTTATGAAGAATGATGTGTTTAAAATATTTTTATAAGAATTTCACTAATTTTAAAATTTTAGACTTTTAGCAGTTGAAATTGAGATTCGATTGCCTAGAGTGTTATGGACTTAAGAACTATAAAAACACTCTTTAGAGGAAATGTAGATCTTAGAAGTCTCCATTTCTATTACTAAGGTAAGAAATATTTTTGAGAATTTGTCCTTTAAATTTCCTTTCCCAAAATCAAAGATTCATCTTTCAAGAGTATGTAATTTTCTTCCTTGAATATCTATGGAAAAGACTTTAAAGAGCTCCTAAGATTGAATTTATATTTCTTTCTTTTAATTTCTCTAAAAGGAGGTTAGTGCACTTTCTATGATCCTTTGTTTTGAATTCCTAGGCTAAAGATTCTATATGGGTGTTTTCATGTTTGTTTAGGTAGAAATTTTATTTTGTTTTCAAGAATTTGTGTTTGGAGTTTCTTTTGGACATGGTGGAAGCGAGAGCTCCAAATGCATGTATGCTTCTAGTTATGTGGAAGAGGTTTTTGGTGTTTAGAATTTTGACAAGTTACATTCTTTATAATTCATGATGATTTGTGAGTGTGAGGGCCTAAGAATGAGTTTGATGTGGTGAGAGCTAAAACTCTCATTTCATGTGGTTTTTTATGGCTTGTTTTAGGTCCCACTAAAGTTGTTATTTTAAGATGTTGAGGTTGTTTAGGGAAAGGGGTTGGTCTATTTTATTTTTGGTTTGGGGTAGGTTACCTTGTTGCAAAATAAGGTTTTGTAAAATAAACTTAGGTTTTGTAGCCATAAGTGGATTTTGACTACCAAAACCCTCCATCTTAGGTAGTCACTTGAAAAGCCAAAACTAAACTTTCGACTCTTTCTATATTCCTTTGGCAGTTAAAGGTCAAAATTTAAGCTTGATAGAATTTATGGTTGCACATAGTTGCAATTAAAGGTTTGGCTTTACTTGTTGAAAGTCCCTTGTCTAACTTTTTTTGAAGTATTTTCTTATGTGTTTCTTTGATATTTTAAGGGTTCTTAGTGGTCATTTAGGAGATAAGATAGTGAAAAACTAAAGGTTGGTTTATCATTTGAGTCCATTTATGTAGGATTAGAGAACTATTGAACCTAAGTGTAATATACTCGAGTAAGTTCCTCAAAGTGTGTAGCAATATGTAATAAGTGAGTAGAATAATAAATTGAAATAACATATTCATGCATCATGTCATTATGATTATTAAGGTTATATGTCTATAGATCATTGATTTGCTACATCTTTTGGATGTATGGTAGGCATTGGATGATTCATTAGTCTTTCATATGTTTCATTACGTATGAGTTAAGGAACTATTATATGAAGTCCAAGTTGAGGCTTATTTTACACCCTTAAAAATATATAAGATAAAGTCGAAGTCAAAGCTTACTCTATGTTCTAATATATATTGCATCATATTATGTATATTTTATTAAAAGGAAGTTTTGATGAGTTGTTCGAGGATTTGACATATTGGATTTGTGAAAGTCTACTAGAGACAAGTATACCTTTATGTGGCTTGTATGTGATATGTTTAGAATTTATGTTACATTTAAATTAAATAAAGATATAAAAAGTTTTGTTTTTCTATTCACTAAACTTTGTTTAGTAACTTTTATCCCTTTCCCATAGCCTTAGGTAAAAGAAGTTGCAAGGAAGCAAGTCATAAGTTTATATGTGTATATTAAAGTTGAGATGTATTATGTTTTACCTTTTTTATGTTTTTGAGCCATCTCTAAAGTAGAGTATGTTCTTTAAGACCAAACTTTTGCTTATGAGTATTGCAACAACTTGGTTTCTGACTTGTTATCAGCATTAGAATTCTGACCATCTGAAAGGGACCAAAACCCTAGCAAGCTTGATATTTTGTTTACATTATATTACATTTTCATTTCATTTCATTCCATGTTCATTCTATAATATTTATCTCATGCATCATAAAGATTAAGGCACAACATTTCATAAGGACTAATTAAATTTCTAAGACGGGTATCATATATTGCCTGTACATAACATCATAACATAATATAAATGCATTTATCCGACATATAACATTTATTAAACATTATATATATGAGATTTAAATATAACTTATACAATAAACATTATTAACTTTTTACATAATGACATTTAAACTTTTCCTAATGGTAATTTCATATACAACATGGGTACATCCACTCTACCCTGACTACTCCGGTAGTCTCTGCATACCTATGAAAAACATGATAGGGAAATAGAGTATGGGATGAGGGATATAAAATGGGTAAGCTATTTGAATAACTTAGTGAGAAAATATAGAAAATATCATAAAATATAGATTTCATGCACGTGGATGCAACATTGTTGAACATTTCACATAAGGTAATGAAGTCACCAAAATCTTAGTGTAGCTCTGGTTGGCTAGCCAATTTCATAGAACTACCTATACCCAGTTGGCTTGCTAACTCCATAGGTATAGTTAATGCTCGGCTCACTTGCCAGCTCCATAAGCATCATATATGTGCCTAGAAGCTCTTTTATGTCAATCTTTGTCTTACCATATATATACATAACATAACATAGTTTGTGGGTCATCCAATGGTCATTTGTACGGTCCATAACATAATGTAGTGGGTTCTTAGATCATTCAACATTATTGGTCATAGATCATGTAATAATGCAATGCATCATATCTTGTGGTTCTAATGGATACTTCCTATAACATCATGATGCGTAAGCATGCTGTAAATGTTTAACATTTTATGTATCATAAATTACTTTAAGTTTATATCCACTCTCTAGATAGTGAATCTTAGACGAATCTCTCATCTATCACTAGAGTCCTTGGTTCCTCAGGTTCGATCCTATGTTTACGGACTTAGGATTAGAGACTTACTATAGACCTTTTACATACATCTAAATCATTCTCCGAATCCCCAATTAACATAGCATAACATGACATTAGAATATACTTAGCAACTCAGGTTAAAGTTGCTAGCAGAGGAGTTTTGGCGGTAGGTTCTGCAGCAGGTTCAGCAGCTGAAGGATACTTGGACAGAGGCATAACTCTATTTTAGGGACCTAGTTCTGTAGCCGAAGCTGAACTTAAAAACCCTTCATCTTGTTGTTTAGCAACACCTTCGGCAAGCAAACCATCTCCCTTACTGAGTCACCATATATTTCGGCAGTATCCTTTGACTACTCGAACATACCTCGGCATAAAACCCAATTTCAGCGGTGGAACTATACTTTTGATTGCCAGCCTGGATTTCGGCAGAATGCAACTCGATTCTTGATGTTTCACATGCCCAAAAAACTTGTAAAAAGCATGTTTAACACTTCTAAATACATTTTTACACATTCTCAATTTTCCATAACTTGCATACATTTTTAACTTTTCAACTTCAAAATTTTATTCACATGCAACTATAATAGTCCACTCTTATCAGACTGTTACTGGTGTTAAAATCTTGACCACCTAAAGGTGACCAAAATCCTAACAAGCCGTAATAGAGCCTGAAATTCCATTATGTTTCATTATATACCTTTTTTATTGCATTTAATTTTAACATTAATGTTTAATATAATATTAACATTTCATTTATCATGCATAAACATAAAGATCTCATACATTAAACTAAATTAAGGCACCTAAAATATGGAAGGAATAATTAAAGTCCTAAATTACAAGCAACATTTATAACCTGTAACAGCATAGCATAACTTTAACATAAGTACCAAAATCTAATCTCTAATGTTCAACTCACATTATTTACATAACATGAATTATGAGATCTATACATAAACTTATAAACATTCTTACTTAATCATACTTAATTTTAAGGAATAACATTTAAGTTAAATCCTAGTAGCATTTACATAACATCCATGGACATTATAACATCATAGAGAGACATCTACTCTATAAAAGCTCCTTTCAGCCATCTTAAACTTACTATATCCATAAACATAACATGAATATCCCATGGAACATCCCAAAGCCATACTATGTGTCATCCGAAGGTCAGTCCATGGTACATCCCGAGGGATATGCTAAACGGACAATCAACATATTTTCGATGGACATTCCTAGGGATATTTTATGTGGTTCATAACGCAATATAAACATATGGGGTCAAGGGTTGTCCAATATCACCTTTCATATATCATGTAACAATGCAATGCAACATATCTCATGTTCTAATGCGAACATCCCATAATAATTGTGATGCATGAACATGCCATAAACATTTCATTTTTTTGTATTATAAAACAGTTGAGTTTATATCTACTCACCTGGTATTAGACGTATTTGACGAATTCCTGGTTTGTCACTGAAGTCCCTATATCTTGGGGTTCGATCATGTATTTCAGACTTCGAATTAGAGACTAAACATAGACATTGAACATACTTGAAAACAATCTCATAAACCCCAATTCACAGAGCATATATAGCATATAAACATACATTGCAACTTAGTTTTAAGTTGCTGGATAGATGACGGTCGGGGCACTTTCGACTGCTTAAAGTCCCTTTTACTAAGGCAAAAGTCTCTTTCCAGTAGCAGAATTCAGTTGCCATAAGTCCATGTGTGCCCCAAGTTTTGGTAGCCGAAAGTCACTTTCGACAGCCAAAACTACGTTTCAACTTGCTCATTTTGCCTTAGCATGACCAAGCCCAGTTTCTGCAGTCAAACCTTCCTCTTAGACTATCAAACCTGGGTTTTGGCAAAGGTTAAAGCCTCAATTCTTGCATGTTCCAACATGCCAAAACCTGCAATAACTCATTTAAACATTTTTAAAACACCAAACACTTTTAAAACATCAAACACATTCCATCTACTTCATCAACATCATCAAAACTTCAAATCATTGACATGCAATTCAACATTCACATCATTCATCCATTTTTCCTGAACTTACTTAACTATAAACATTTGATTTCATTTTATTCCATTAAATCTATGACATGCAACATTATATTTTAGTTATTTAGTATCTTAGACACCTCCCTATGTCATTTAATCACTTTAACATTTGTTTTCAGTGTTCTTTTAGCTTGGTTTTCTTAAAACATCAATTCTTTCTAATATTTTCTTAAATCTTCATTTAGTTGACATGCATGCACATCATTCATAGAAAAACCTAACCACTAAATAAGACTAACTTGTCTTGAGGATAGTTATTTGTAGGATTCGATCTTAAACCTCATGTTCAACTTCTTGGCCAATTACCCTACTTTGCAACTTCTTCGCTCTTCTATGAATTCTTTTGATTTTTATATGCTTTCCTTAACTTCAACTCGACTTACTTCCAATTTGTAATTCTTTCTTTGACCTTGAAGAGTTTAGGTTTTTCTATAAGGATGAGAAAGGTTGAGAGAATTTGAAATTTGCCAAAACCTCACTTTGATTGGCTTCCTCCACAATTTATATTGGAGGTACCAATTAGTTTCGACGGCCAAACTTTAAGTTCAGCAGCCAAACTTGGTCTTCCAAAAAACCCCAGCAAAACTTCCACTTTAGTCCTTCAACCTTTTCAAACTTTATTTTTAGCTCTTTGAAATTTCTATTTTAGTCCTTAAACTCTTTTAACATGTCATTTTGATCCTTAATCACTATTTCGGCTCGATTTCTAAATATTCCATGAGTATTACAATCAGAGACTTAGAATCTGACGTTGTAAAAGTGTTGGGTGTTGCAACAACATTTTATTTTGGTTCTTTGATGTATTTGACACTATTACAGTCTATTTATACATGCATCAATAAACTTTTTTACTTCATTTGGCAAATCACCTAACTTCTAGTCAAACTTTTCTGAAAACCTAATTTCCATTACATGTATGTTATCAAATCATCTTATAGATTATTTAAACTATTGTTTCTTGTTAATCTAACCTAATTTTAAGTGTGAAATCCTACTGGAACTTGGATTGAACCTCCAATAACAAGCTAATTGAGTCTCCTTCTTACTTCTACTTTTTCTTCTTCAAAATCTTCTTGATTCCTTAACCAATCTCCCTCAAATCCACTTCTTGTAGCTTATGGTGGGTGTTGGAAAGTTACTGTAAGTTGGTGTCTCAAGTTGAGAGAAAAAAAATATTGTTTTCAAATTCTTCTCCAATCGATTATCACTCCTATTTATAATGGAGTTTCCCTAAGTGGATTTCGGTGGCCGAACCTGGCTTTGGAGGTTGCTCTAGCTGAATTTCAATTTTGATCCTCCATTATCTTCCAACTTTTCATTTACACCCTTAAGACTTTCATTAATCACATATTCAATGAATATTCTAATCGGAAACTCAGATTCCAACATTGGAAAAGTATCGGGTGTTATTATTTCCATCCTTTAGGAACATTCATCCCCGAATGTTCATCACATATTCATTATCATACATTGAACATACATATAGCACATAACACATAACACATAACATGAACATAACATATTTATACGTAACATAAAGTCCTTACATAATTTACATTACATTATGGGGAGGTATTTTTCTATTTTAACTCCCAGTTGTGAAACAAGTGAAGGTACTACTAAAGTATGGATTCCCTAGTTTCTCAAGTATGTTATTTTATATGGTGGTTCCACAGTACTTTAACCATGGGTATCTCCTTGCTCTAAAGTCTCCTGATTTGCATGTCAAGATCCTCACATGTTGTTGTACATAGGTGAGATTCTCTAAAATCTCAAATTCTAGTTCTCTAATAACCTTGCTTGGATTTGACACATCATTCCTTAGCATCAATATGTGGAATATTAGGTCAATTCTTTCCATGGAAGAAAGTAAATTGAGCCTATAAGTAACATCACTGATCTTCTGTACTATCTTGAATGGTCTGATGTACCTAGGAGCCAACTTACCATTCCTACTAAATCAAACCACCACTTTCATAAAAGATAACTTCAATAAGACCAGGCCCCTTTTTTGTAACAGTAGTTGCTTTTGTTTGACATCAACATAATTTTTTTGCTTGTTGGCAATGATCTTTAGTCTTTTTCGAATTATAGGAACCACCTTGTTGATCTCCACAATCTCGGATCAAACTAAAGCCAATTCTCTAACTTCCTCCCAACATACTGGAGATCTGTAGTTCCTTCTATACATTGCCTCATATGGAGCCATTCTGATGCTCGAATGGTAGTTGTTTTTGTAAGCAAACTCAACAAATGGTAGATGTTGCTTCCATGAACCTTTAAAATTGAGAACACACATCTGAAGCATATCCTCTTTATTTGAATAGTCCTCTCATATTGCCCATCTTCCTGTGGGTGGAAGGACATTAAAGTCTAGCTGTGTACCTATAGTATTTTGCAGACTTCTCTAGAAAAATGAGGTAAATAGGGGTCCTCTATCATATACTACTGACATCAGCGTACCATGTAATCTAATGATCTCCTCTATGTAAATCTATTACCCAAATTGAGTCACATTTATTAGAGCTAATAGGTAACCCCACAATAAAATATATAGAGATATGCTCCTATTTCCATTTTGGATTTAGCAGTGGGTTCAACATCCCTGATGGCTTTCGGTTCTCTAACTTTACCCTCTGGCACACCTTGCATAACAATCCTAATTGAGTAATCTCTTTCTTCATCGAAAGCCACCGATTAACTTTCTTCAAATCCTACTACATCTTTATGGCCTCAAGGTGAACACTATAACGAGCATCACGTGCTTCTCTCATAATGTTCCCCTTTAATTTGATACCATCTGGCACACATAACCTATTACTGAAATAGAGAATGCCTTTGCTGTCAAACCTGAATTGTTTTGTCTCCCCATTTTATAAAACTTTAGCTATTATGACCAACTTTGGATCCTCATACTGCTTCTAAGCCACCAGCTCAAAAACCATTAGTCACTTTCATTTGTTCCATTAAAGCACCAGTCTCTGCTAACTCCAATCAAAGCCCTTTATTGATTAGCTTGTATAATTCTTTGACCACAAGCCCACTTATTACAATAAGGTGAGATAAACTACTCCATGACTTCTGACTAAGGACATTTGCAATAACATTTCCCTTGCCCGGATGATACTATATTCTAAGTCATAATTACTAATTAACTCAACTCATTTTCTCTGTCTTAGATTCAACTCCTTCTAACTTAATATGTACTAGAGGCTCTTATGATTGGTGAAGATCTCATATCTAAGTCAGTAGAGATATTGCCTCCACATTTTTAGAGCAAAAATCACTACAGCCATCTCCAGATCGTGAGTCAGATAGTTCCTCTCATGTTTCTTTAGCTGTCTCAATAAATACAATATTACTCTGTCGTTCTACATCAAAAAAACACCCAAAACCCACTCTAAATGCACCACAATAAAGGGTGAAGTCTTTCCCTGTCTTCGGTAAGGCTAACACCGGTGCTATGGTCAACTTCTTTAACTCTCAAAAACTTTCTTCACATGCAACAGGCCAAATAAACTTTTGGATCTTCTGTACAAATCTGGTCATAGGGGTAACAATATTGGAGAAATCATGTACAATTCTCCTGTAATAACTAGCCAAACCCAGAAACTTTTGATCTTTGTCACCATGGTGGGTGTAGGCCAGTCTGTTATTGCCTCTACTTTCTTAGGGTCAACTCTAATGTCATTTTCTGACACCATGTGACCTAAGAAAGAGATGCTCCTTAACAGAACTCGCATTTCGGGGACTTCACATGCAACTAGTGTTCTCTCAATGTCTGTAGAAACATCCTCAGGTGTTGGCCATGTACTTATGTGTTTTTGGAATACACTAGGATATTGTCAATGAAGCCTATCACAAAGTGATCCAGAAATGGTCTAAAAACTTGGTTCATGAGATCTATGAATACTGCAAGGGCATTAGTTAACCCAAATGGCATTATAAGGAACTCATAATGCCCATAACTTGTTCTAAATGTAGTGTTGGATACATCACCATCCCTGATCCATAGCTGATGATGGCCCAATCTTAAGTTTATCTTAGAGAAGCACCTTGCTCTTGTCAATTAATCAAACAAATCATCAATCCTAAGCAAGGCGTACTTGATCTTCACTGTAAATTTATTCAGCCGTCTCTAATCAATAAATAGTCTCATCGTTCCATCCTTCTTCTTTACAAATAGTACTGGTGCACCCCATTGTGATGTACTTGGTTTGATGAAACCCTTATCCACTAGATCATGTAACTATGTCTTGAGCTCCTTTAATTCTGTAAGTGCCATCCTGTGGGGTGGGATCAAAATGGGTTTGACACCTAGTAATAATTCTATCTTGAACTCTATCTCCCTATCAAGCGACAAACTTGCAAGTTTAGCAAAAAATACATCGAAAAACTCCCTCATGTTTGACATTGATGCTAACTCCCTCAAATCTTGATATGTCATCCTAACATAGCCTATGAATCCTTAACACCCCTTCCTAGGTAATCTATGCACCTATATAGAAGATATCATACTAGTGGGCATACTTAAGATGTCCCTCGAAATGTGACATATGATCCATTTTATCCTCTGAATCTAACTACCTTATTCATATAATCTAAGGTAGCATCATATGCAAATAACTAGTCCATCTCTGAAATGACATCAAAATTAGTAAACTCTAGAACCATTAGGTTAGCTAGAAGGCATTTGTCCTCTACAAATATTGGACTACATTGAAAATTCATTTTTATCAATGTCGGATCATATCTAGGTCCACTGACCATAAGGGACACTTCATTGGAGTAGCCATCAATCCTATATTTGCTCACGACCCTTAGTGATATAAATGAGTGCGATGCACTCAGAGCTAGTAATGCATGAACATGCGAACAACTAATTAAGATTTTACCTAACACCACCATGTTGGAGGTATTGGCCTCCTATTGACTCATGGTAAAAATCTATGCCCATGCCATAGAGCCCCTTGAATAAGCCCATGATGAGGATCTTGCTCTTCGACCTCTCCTCTATCCTTGGCCTTGTGGAGCTACTGCAAAACCTGATCGAGCAACCAATTAAGCCATCATGCCTAATCTCGTCTACTTTGTTTCTGCCTACCCTGTCATGTTGGGACACTTTCTAAAAAAGTGGCCTTCTTTACCACATTTTTAGCATGTGTTCATCCCAAACCTACATGGACCCTTATGCACCTATCTGCATCTAGCACAAGTGGATCAACTTGACTTTGAACTCAAACTGTTACTCATATAGAGTCCTAACTTCACTTTATCCCAAAACTTAATATTTTTGGATTTCTTAGAGCTCTTTCTCTCTCTCTCTCTCTCTCTCTCTATTCTCTTGGACCTGTGGCTACAAGAGTAGTGAGATTGAGCCGCCCTACATTTGTATCCCTAGGAATGACATATGGTCCATGACATGCCAATCTAGGTGACACCACTACCTTGGTCATGGCGTTCACCTCCATCTTCCTAGTAGTATCTACTATGATATGGAAACTTTCTCTATGCTGCCATAATGAGCAAAGAGTATCAGTTGTGCAATCTCATGGCATACATCTTACTTTCTTCCTCTCTATATTATAGGCCTACCCCATATACTACAAGAGATCGGTGAACCGGTCTGTGTACTCATTGATGCTTATGTCATATGTTTGCTAAAGTTGCTCAAACTAAAGCATCTTCAACTCCCTAGAACTATTTGGAAAATCCTAGTCTATAAAATCTATGGAGAATAGATCCCAAGATAGCTCCTCTACTTAGGGCTCGATATATGTTATGTACCACTCCTTTACCTTCTTGCATCAGAGTGTGAAACCAGCCATCTGTATTGCTTTTTTGTCACTAGCCCCCAACTCATCTGTAATGATCTCCATGGCCTTGATCTACTCAAAAGGATCATCTCCTTATTTATACTTAGGAGCATTCAACTTTAGGTAGTCAATCATCTTGGCCTTGCCACTACTTCCCGAAGCTGCCCTAGGTGGCTGAGATGGAAGAGCAACAGGTATTGTAATGGGTTGTGGAACTGGAGGTGTTTGGGTCTCTAGTATTGCCCCTGGGTAGCATTGAAAAGCAGGGGTACATCCTATATGGTGGATAGAATGGGTAGTATGGTGGATAAGGCATGTACGAAGGGTAAGGTGGGTAGCTAGGGTGTCTTGAGGTATCACTACTAAGATACCCATAATTGCTCCCATAGCCATAATCATGTGATGAGGATGCATACCCATAAGCTGATATAGCCTTGACCACTAATGAATCCTTCAACTCCTCCTATACACATGCCCGGATTCTCATCCCCTCTATCTATATTCTCTGCTGACACATCCCTAGTGGACATCTTAGAAGGCTCGACCCTATCCCTATTTAAATCAAAGGACCTTTTAGAGTCTATTGATGCATCTTCTTGTGTGCTCCAACTCACTCTGTCCCTAGCTGTAGAGGTGTTAGGGAGAAACTCCATCCTTGCATTCTCGGGTGGTGCTCCTAACAATTATCTCCTCATATTAGCTTCTATAAAGAAGAAAAGCATATCATTAACATAACATTTAGTTCATGTGTCACCATATAAATTCAATTAACATTTCACATCATCAATCATTTCATATGCATATTATACATTTTATCATTCATTTCTATGTCTAATCTTATAAACCAAATGCTCTGATACCAATCTGTGGCAGCCTGATTTCTCGACTTGCTACCGATGTTAGAATTTGACTACCCGAAAGTGATTGAAACCCTAACAAGCTTGACATTTTGTTTACATTATATTACATTTGCATTTGCATT
The DNA here is from genome assembly GCA_948266635.1 of Cnidoscolus chayamansa. Classification (NCBI taxonomy): domain Eukaryota; kingdom Viridiplantae; phylum Streptophyta; class Magnoliopsida; order Malpighiales; family Euphorbiaceae; genus Cnidoscolus; species Cnidoscolus chayamansa. The sequence goes on from CAOGCB010620833.1 coordinate 15,410, forward strand.
TCATTTCATGTTCATTCCATAACATTTATCTCATGCATCATAAAGATTAAGGCACAATATTTCATAAAAAATAATTACATTCCTAACGCAAGCATCATCTATTACCTGTACATAACATCATAACATAACATAAGTGCCTTAATCTAACATATAACAATCATTAAATATTATATACATAAGATTTAAACATAACTTATATAATAAACATTCTTAACTTTTTACATAATGACATTTAAACATTTCATAGGGGCAATTTAATATACACCACGAGACAAATCCACTCTACCTTAACTCCTATGGTAGTCTCTGTGTACCTGTAAAAAATGGGATAGGAAAATGGGGTATGGGATGGTAGATATAAAGCATGCAAGCTATTTGAATAACTTAGTGAGAAAATACAAAAAACATCATAAAATATAGATTTCATGCACGTGAATGCAACATCATCGAACAATTCACATAAGATAATGAAGTCATCAAAACCCAGTGTAGCTATGGCTAACTAGCCAACTCTGGAGAGCTACTTATACTTGACTGGCTTACCAACTCTGCAAGTATAGTTGATGCCCGCTAGCTTGCCAACTCTGCTGCATTTTATATGCATCAAGAAGCTCATTTCGACCAATCTTGGTCTTACCATCTACATACATAGCATAATATAGTATGTGGGTCATCCATAGGATCCATAACATAACATAATGGGTCTTAGATCATCCAACATTACCTCTCATAGATCATGTAATAATGCAATGCATCGTATCTCATGGTTCTAATGCATACATCCTATAACATCATGATGCATGAGCATGCTATAAACATTTAGCATTTTCTATATCATAAATCACTTTAAGTTTATATCCACTCACATGGACAAAGAGCTTAGACGAATATCTCGTCTATCATTAGAGTCCCTAATTCCTAGGGTTCGATCTTGTATTTATGGACTTAGGATTAGAGACTTATATAAACCTTTTACATACATCTAAAACACCCCCAAAATCCCTAATTAACATAACATAACATGATATTAAAACATACTTAGCAACTTAGGTTAAAGTTGCTAGCATGAGAGTTTTAGCGGTGAGTTCGACAACCAAAGGATTTAGACAAAGGCATAACTATGTTTTAGGGACTTAGTTCCATAGTCGAAGCCTGAACCCAAAAACCCTTCATCCTGTGGCTCAACGACATCTTCAATGGCTGAAATAATTCCCTTGATGAGTTGCCACATTTTTCGACAGCATCCTTCGATTGCCTAAACATACATCAGCATAAAACCAAGTTTTTGTGGTCGAACCATACTTTCGCCTACCAAACTTGGGTTTTGGCATAATGCCAAAAGTTGATTCTTGCATGTTTTATATGCCCAAAAAAACAGTAAAAAAACGTTTTTAACACTTCTAAACACATTTTCACATCTTAACAGCTTTATTGAACTCAATTTAAAAATCCATTTCAATGCACATCTTCATTTCTACACATATTTTCAATTTTCCATAACTTACATAAACTTTTAACTTTTCAAATTCAACATTTTATTCACATGCAACATTTTATTTTTGTTCTCTAATGTATTTGACACTATTACAGTCCATTTGTACATGCATTAATCAACTTCCTTACTTCATTTGGTAAATCATCTAACTTTTAGTCAAACTTTTCTAAAAACCTAATTTCCATTACATGCATGTTACCAAATCATCTTATAGATTCTTTAAAACATTATTTCTTATTAATCTAACCTAATTTCAAGTGTGAAAAATCCTAGTGGAACTCGGATTTAACCTCTAATAATAAGCTAACCTAGTCTCCTTCTTCCTTTGTACTTTTCTTCTTCAAAATCTTTTTGAGTCCTTAACTAATCTCCCTCAAATCCATCTCTTGTAGCTTATGGTGGGTGTGAGAGAGTTATTGTAAGTTGGTAGCTCAAGTTGAGAGAAAAAAATGTTGCTTTCTAATCCTTCTTCAATTGACCATCACTCCTATTTATAATGGAGTTTGGCCAATTGTGCTTCGATGGTCAAGCCATAAGTTCAGTGGTTGAGCCTAGCTTCGCTGATTTGCTTAGCCAAATTTCAATTTTAATCCTTTATTTTCTTTTAACTTTGCATTTACACCCTTAAAACTTTCATTAATTACATTTTAACCTCTAAACTCTTTTAAATTGACATCTTAAACCCTAATTACTATTCCACCTCGATTTAATATTCTAATCAAGAACTCAGATTCCAACATTAGAAAAGTGTCAATTGTTATAAGTATGGTTACTTATTAAGGAATGTACCAATCTATGCCAACTAGTAACATACCTACCTTCTACCCTTCATATCCACATTAGTACCATTCATATCCACTTTTTCCTACATTTAACCCCAAATAGAACTACCTTGATCCTACAATAAAAGTAATTCAACAAATGTAGCTCATCCACCTCTATCTCTAGCAATAGAAACATCCTCTCCAAAAACCCAACAATTAAAGGTAGTTCCCAAGGGGGGGGATAAATCTAACGTGACTAACTATTATAAGTAAGATTCCCCAAAAAAATAAGGTAGGGATGATCCCTTCTAATGTGTGAAGGAAGTGAAAACGATTACAAATGAGTTATGAGATAGTGATAATAGAGTCATTCTAATGACAGGATTCACCCTCTAGGATGTAAAGGAAAAGAATTTCAGGAACTACATAGAACATAAGTTGATAAATCTATCTGGAAGTAATTTGTAAAAAAATTTAAAGGATGGGTTCCTTACAGTTCTAAAGTTTAACCTAGTTAAAAAATTGAAAACATGAATGTAGATGAGTATACAAATAAAATTTTTAAATTTGCTTGACTGTGCGTGTCAATTGTATAACATAAGTAAAAAAAGACTAGGATGTATGCTATGAAGTTTCACTCCAAGTAATCCTCACTCATTTTGCCAACAAAGATGGAAAATTTCCATAATATTATAAATGTTGCCAAAAAAATTTAGGATAATTCCATCATAAAAAAAAGGGACAGTAAGGCAATAAACTTTGTAATTAGGGCAACCTATTGGTTCCAAGACCACAAACGAAAGGAGGTTTAGTTTGCTCTCTTACTATAACAACCTTAAAGCCAAGAAAGATAAATAAGGGAAGTTTTCTAAGAAATATAAGAAGAATAAATTTTGAAATAAGTTAAATTCTAGCTTAGGAATAAGTAGTGGATCTAATTTTAATTTTGATAGTTATAGTCGTGTGATGTGCAAAAAATCACATAAGGGTAATATAAATTAAGGACTAGTTCTCACTACAAATGTGGTTAAAAGAGGCATATATATAGGGAGTTCTCACTACAAATGTGGTTAAAAGAGGCATATATATATAGGGAGTGTCCCAATGTTGTAAGAATGACCATATTAATTAGACAACTTTAGGTTGTATGGTTGAATCAGTAGTTAGGTAGATAATACTTCATCTAAGGTAGGGGTTATTGTAAAGGAAGAGGGAAATTTCTTCTTTAGTAAGCGATTAAGGCAAGAATTCTTTTGTACCAAATATAACGTTCACCATGATTTAGTAGGAAGCCAACAACTCTAATAAAATTATGATTGGTAAAATCACTATTGGTCGCTTTGAAGTTTATATATTGATGAATTTTGGTGCTTCTTAATCCTTTTCTCTAAAGGATATAAAAGGAATAAGGTTAGCCTTCAGGCTTAAGTGTCGTATGTTGGTTAGTGGACTATTTGTAACCGTTCTTTGATAAGGGTAGTCACTTATTTTTGTCTTGTTCTAGTAGAACATATGCCTTCTAACCGACCTTATGGTTTTAGTGTTATTGGATTTTTATGGCATCCTAGGCATGTATTCAGTCATTGTGCTCCCTTATATTATAAAATTAAGGTGGTTAAGTTTAGGGGACAAGATGGGTCAAATACTTTCTTTCAAGATGAAAATTTAGGTATAGATAAAGGGCTAGTACCTACTATGCAAGCTCTAGATCTCTAAGGAGAAGTTGTAAACCTATCTTTGTCCTTCCTTACAAGATAGCACTTACAAAGTTGAAAGAAGTGAAAGAGCATTTATCAAAATTAGTATAGAAGAGTTTCAACTAACCAAGCACCTCTCCATGGGGTGCTCTAGTGATTTTTATTAAAAAAATGGACCTTAAATAATTTTATATTGATTATAGGTAGTTAAACAAGGTAACTACCAAAAACAAGTACACATTGCCTAGGATTAATGATCTATTTAATTAGTTAGTAGGAGATGATTGTTTATCTAAGATTGATATAAGATTTAATTACTATTAATTTAGGATAAGAGAAGAAGATATAACAAAGGTAATATTTAGAACAAGATATAGATATTATGAATTTCTCATGATGTTAGTCAGTTTGACTGAGCCCTCAATAAGATCCATGGATAGGGTTTTTAAACCTTTCTGGATCAATGCATTATTGTCTTTATTGACAACATACTAATTTATTCTAGAAATCCAAATAAGCATGCCAATATTGAATGAGATTTTGCAAGCATTTAAAGGAGTGTTAGTTGTCTGCCAAGTTCTCAAAATGAAAATTTTAGTTCAAGAACGTCATTTTCCTAGCTCATATGATATCATAAAATGACATCGATGTAGATCTTAAGAAACTAGAAGCAGTAGCTAATCCCCAAAACCCACTAGTGAAAGAGACCAAGAGTTTCTTAGGTTTAGTAGTGTATTATAATAGGTGTATAATTTCTCCAAAATAGTTACTCCTATAACCAAATTAATACAAAAGAAATAAAATTTTTTGTGGTCATAACAATGTGAAAGTCTTTAAATTTGAAGAAAAACTTGGTAACTACACTAGTGTTAGACTTGCCCTCAAGTAATGAAAAGTTTATGGTGTTTTATGGTTCATCCCAAGTAGTGCTAGGTTGTGTTCTTACGCAAAAGGATAAGGTAATAGCTTGTACCTCTAGGAAACTAGAGAAACATAAGCTAAATTTGTCATGAACGAATTTTAGGGCTTAGAAGATTAGGTACCTAAAATGATGAAATTTGTCAGGACATGAGTAAATGAAATTAAGAAGTGGTAAATGGAAAAGGAAATTAGGAAAGAAAATAAGATGAAAATAGTGAAATAAATGAAAGTAGTGAAGAAAAAGAAATGTAAAATGAAATAAATGTAGAAATGAATAAATGTGGAAGTAAAAGGAAATAAAAAGGGAAAATAGTAAATGAAAGGAAAAAGTAAAAGAAAATAAAATGAAAAGATAAAAGAAATGAAATTAGTAAAATAAAAATAA
>CAOGCB010620865.1:0-12684 GCA_948266635.1 Cnidoscolus chayamansa
AATTAATTAATTAAATGAAACAAATAAAAATACTATTGGTATAGCTTTGTAATTTTATGTAGCAGCAACTGGGGAAATCAGTGTGTGTGAGGGTGAACATATAGTTAAATTTAGTAAAATATTTCGATTCAATAAATTTAGGAAATTTAGTAAAAAATACATTCAATAAATATACTAAATTCAACTTGTACTTTTAATTTATTTCCATTAATATAAATTTCAGTCATTTCAATTTACGACCTAAAATAATGGGCCCTAAAATAATTGGACCTTTTATACATAATTATTAAATAAAACAATTGAGCATTTTAATATATTTGGCCATGACATTGACCATAATACTTAGTAAAAGAAAAAACATTATATAAATATATAACAAATCCTAATTTTAAGATTTTTTTTACAATAATCTAAAATAAATAAATCTAACCATAATTACATTTAAAAATTAAGTATAATATATATTTTTTTTTTATCAAAATGAGTTAAATCGTCAAACTTTTTTTTTTATTATAATTTATCTTCAAAATATTTTCTTTAATTTTATGGTTTAACAAAATTTTATGATCCTACACTAAGCTCATTTGAATGAGATGATTCCGATTATGAATAATTCCAAGGGAAAAAAAAAAATCATTTGAATAAGAAAAACAAACCGTCACCTGTAATGGCAGTTTAGGCCCTCCTTTTACCAGTAATCTCCACATGAACATTGCCCATCTTTGAAATGGTGAAATCTACTGGTATCTCGGACAATGATTTCTCTCTTTTTTAGCTGAGATATATATTTGATGGCTACATGACAGTCCCTGCAGACACGTAAGTTCTTCATTATTCTTATTGGAAAACCGGGTGGAGTATTCATCAGAGCAAAAGCAATGGCCAGTTTTTCACTGTGATGGACCAAACTGTATTCTTTCTCTTCGTTGTCCATATCATGCAAAACAGAGGCAGTATCAGGCACATAACCAAGCACTTTCATCTCTTCCATCAACTCTTTCAAGTATAAATCAATTTCCTCTAATCTCGGATGGGATTTATCGCCCATACAGAACTGATGAACCTGATTCTTCACTTCAAACCAACTTATACCTGGTTCCTTTTTCACATTCCTGTCTCTCATAGCTTTCCTCACTTCTGAAACAACCTGCCAACTCTTAGCAGAAGCATGAATGTTAGCAAGAAGCACATAAGAGGCTGAATCCTGAGGATCAATCCTAAGAACTTCTTTAGCAACCCTTAGTGCCATGTCCGCATTCTTGTGAAGTTTACATGCAGATAACAAAGTTTTCCAAATGATAGCATCTGCTTTTACAGGCATTGATCTTATCATAGCCTCTGCCTCATTCAAACACCCTGACCTACCAAGCAGGTCAACCACGCAGGTATAATGTTTTAGCCAAGGCTTCACTCCGTATTTTTCCACCATCAAATCGAAAAATTTCATCCCTTCATCCTTCAATCCACAGTGACTACAGGCATAAAGTAAGCTCAAGAAAGTAACATCATTTGCCTCCAAACCTTGCTCCTCCATCTGCTGAAACAGCTTGATTGCGTCCTTCCCTCTACCATGGAAACCATAAGCAGCAATCATGGAGCTCCACAAAACAACGTCAGCTTCTTTGCATTCCAAGAAAAAAATTTTAACAGAATCTTCCAAACAACCGCACCTTGAATACATGGTAATTAGCGAACTAATCACTGCAACAGCAGAACTAGCACCAGCTTTGATCACGTCAGCATGAATCTGCTGACCTTGACCAAGAGTTGCCAATTCTGAACATGAACTAATTACACTCACAAAAGTGATTTTATCCGGTCTAAAACCTGCCATTCTCATCATATTATACTGATCAAGCACTTCCTCAAAGTAGCCATTTTGAGCTTTCCCTGCAATAAGTGTATTCCAAGCGACAGTATTACGACTCGGCATGGATCCAATAATTTTCTCCCCTTCTCCCAAACTTCCACTTTTCATATACATGTGAGCCAAGGAGCTCCCAACAACCAAATTGAGTTCGAACCCACATTTTATCACATAAACATGAAGCTGCCTTCCTGCATAAAGAACTCTCAAACTAGCACAACCCCTAAGAAGACTGCCGAGGGTGAATTCATCTGGGGAAAATCCCAACTCATACATCTCCCTGAACAAATCCAAAGCCTCTTCATTAAGCTCAAACTGGGTCATGGCAGCGACCATAGCATTCCAGGTCGCAACATTTCTCTCGGGCATTTTGTCAAACACTTTGCGAGCACTCTCCAAATCCCCAGTCTTTACATACCCATTAATCAAAATGTTACAAGACATGATGTTTCTCCTGGGCATAGAGTTGAACAACGAAAGAGAGGTTTGTAGTTGTCCAATCTTGGAGTACATATTTAGGAGGTGATTTCCGACAAACTTGTCTCCGAAATACCCAGAAGTAATGACCAATGTATGAAGCTGTTTCCCCACAAGCAATGACTTCTGGGAAATGGAAGATTGAAGTAGACAAGAGAAAAGATGCGGATTTTTCCATATCTCAGATTTGTAGCACTCAAAAGCGTCTCTCAGGAGTCCTTTAGAACACAGGTTTGTGAATTCTTCCAGGGACAAAGAGGCGGAAGCTTCTAGCGTGCTTGTAGAGATAAAACGCCTGGTGGCCGTGCATAGACGATACCATGCACGCATAGCTACCTCAACAATATTCTCTATTCACATCAGTAATCATTGGTGAATGCAGCACAAGAGCCCTACTCTTTCACTTGAATTAATAAACATACCTATAATTGTAAATTATTTACAACAAAAATGGTGGATCGTTTTCGGACATCCTATCTTCTCAAACCTGTAACCACCTCAGACCAAGGTACATAAAAACTTAGCAACTTAATTGGTGTGGATCTCATCCAAAGGATAAGATCCTCCAAAAATAGGCGTATGCCGCTATATGCAGCGCGCACACGGTATTCTTTAGTAAAAGGCGAAAGAATAGTTCGCTATGTGCTCACTGCGCGGCTGCTTGGTTTGGTCTGTAGCTTGCTTATCACTTTATAGGGCACTTGTTGACTTGCCAATGCTTTGTAAATTCGATGTGGGACTCTCAACAGATAGGAACACCCTTCTTTTTTTAAAAAAGGTAATGCTGTGTTGCCATCTATGCTGTGTTCATGTTCAATCGTTGTAAAGGAAAATATTCCAACTAATACAATTGATGCACTATAAGAAAAATATTCCAACCTTTTTTTACACACTTTAAAATCATTAGATTACATTTTTGGAAAGTGGAGGAGGTCTCATCTGTTCTTGGGTTCATTGGAAGCTCTCCTCACTTGTAAAAACTTCTCATTTAGGTCCATTTTACACATTGCTAATGATAAATTCAAAAAACAAAGTACTATGAATTCATTCATGTTAATTATTAATTGATATATTACTTAAATTAATTAGCATATTTAGTTGAAATAAATCTATTTTAGTTTTCTATTTCTTAAGTTTGTATATTTATTAATAAAGTAAAATATTTTCCAATCATATTAATCATAGGATTAACATTAGCCTAAAATATTATAATATTTTTTTAACTTGACCAATAATATTTTTAGTTTAATTATTAGCTTATGAAATATATTGATTTTTTTTTATAAAAATTAGCATTTTAAAATAAATAAGAATAATATATATTTTTTATATGTTAAATAATTAAATTTTGAATAAAACTAATATTTTAATATTTCAATCCTCACTTTCTCAATGTAAATTACTCCACAGTTCACACCGTTTGTAAACGACACCGTTTATAGTATTTGCATTATCGCATCAGCCGTTTATCGGAGGAACCAAGGAACGGAGACCTCTATATCTGCTAGTGGTAGAGCGAATAAGGAAAACGGCAAGACGTTTTAGGACTGAACTGACTGCATCGCAGCAAAGGAAAAAGAGACGAAACTCTTCACCGGAACAAAACCACACCCAGGTCCTGCGATTTCCGCTTCCTGTTTCTCTAGTCTTTCTCTTTATCTAGGTATAGTTCCTATAACTTTTAGTTTGTCAGAGGATCAATTCGAACGCATGTCTTCAATACTCAACGCAAATTTCCCAATTTAATTTTTTTAACTTTGGTTCTTTACTTGATCCAGCTGTGAAATTTCACAACTTTATTCAACTCTATTTGGGAGTTTCTGATTGGTTGCCGAGAAAATTGAGGAAACTTTGGAAGAAGAAAATTTGGGTTTTCATCAGTTTGTCGTCTTAAAGCGGATGAAGAGAAAGAATAATGGGGGACGTTGAGGCTCTGGATTTGATTAGTGATCTGCCTCAAAGCATAATAGAAAGCATTCTCACCCGATTACCCATAAGAGATGCTGTGCGCACGAGCGTCTTGTCCACCAAATGGAGGTACCGATGGGCTTCCCTTACTCACCTTGTTTTCGATGATAAGTGTGTTCCAATGTACAATGATAAAGGACTTCTTGAGATCAACCTCATCAAATTTATCACCAGAGCACTCTTTCTTCACCAAGGACCCATTCACAGGTTCCAGCTTTCTACCTCGCATTTGCAGTGTTGCCCAGATATTGATCAGTGGATACTTTTCCTTTCACGGAGTGATATCAAAGAACTGGTTCTTGAATTAGGCGAAGGAGAGTGGTTTAGGGTGCCATCATGTCTTTTCAGTTGTAAGAAATTAACCCGTTTGGAGTTGACCCGTTGCGAATTTGATCCACCTTCTGGTTTTAAAGGATTCTTATGCTTGAAGAGCCTTAATCTTTATCAAGTTTTGGTTGCTCCTGAGGCTGTTGAGAATTTAATTTCTGGTTGCCCTCTTCTTGAGAGTCTTTCTTTGTCATATTTTGATAGTTTAGTTTTGAACATCCAAGCTCCAAATCTAAAGTACTTGTGTTTAGAGGGTGAATTCAAGGATATTTGTCTTGAAAATACCCCACTTTTAGTTGCCATGTCAGTTGCTATGTACATCACTGACGACATTGCTGAACACTTCGAGCAAAGTTCAAGTTGCAATTTTATCAAGTTTCTTGGTGGCGTGCCTCGTCTTGAGAGGCTTATTGGGCATATCTACTTCACAAAGGTAACAGCATGTTTTCATATATTATTCCTGAAGCTGATGTAGGTTTTATTATTCCTAGTTTTAACCGATGAACTAGGAAGGACACCTTAAATGTGTATAGAAAAACTACACGCGTTGTATATCTTATTCAAACTTTAAAGCTCAATTTTATTCTTCGTGGTTTCAAGTATTTGAGTATAGGTGATTATACTGGAAGACTTCCTATTACTTATAGCTACCTGAAAACAATAGAATTATATCAAGTTAGCTTTGAAGATATGAAAGAGATACTTGTTGTTCTCCGCTTGATCACAAGCTCTCCTAATCTGAAGGAACTTCAAATTTCGGTCAGTCACCTTGGACATGTTGCTATCTTCTTGTTTTGTGATTTTGGTGAAGCAATTAGCTTTCTTGTACACAGTATTGTATGTTCATTAGAAATTGAGGCAAATCCTTTTTCATGGTTGATTGCCATGTAGGGCTCCTCAAACACTTTGGCTGCTATGGAAGCACCTGATTTGGATTTTTGGATCAAAGAGTGCCCCAAAGATTGTACTTTTCAAAAACTTAGAATTGTGAAGATGACAGATATGTCTGGCGTGCCACATGAGATGGAATTTATCAAATTTTTGCTTGCCAACTCACCTGTGCTCGAGATGATGAGTATTACACCTTGTGTATATGTTATGGATGGAAGATTGAGTATGCTGATTGAATTATTGAGGTTTCGCCGTGCATCTGCCCAAGCTGAAATTCTATTCATCCGAGATTAACAATTGTGGATTTCATGTGAAGTTTCTCCTGCTCCATTGTTTTTCTTATATTCTTTACGTTAAACAAGGATCTGTTTGGCATGGTAGTCTGCATTATTAACATAATTCAAAAAATTTGCTATTTGCTATCTTGATTTGAATTTCAATATCATTCTATGATATATAGATCAATTCATATCAATCTATGATATACAGCTTTTGTAGTCCACGCCTTAAAGTTTGTCTGTCACTAACTCACTATGAAATTTAAGGGTTAAATGGACAGGGGCAAGACACCAATTTAGCAACCATGTATAAGTACTATGCTGATAAATGAGTCCCCCGTTGGGAAACACTGAAACAGTATTACAACCATTTTCATCTTTGTGATCTATTCTATGCATTATATGCCCATTCAAGCTTGATGAGTTTCAGGAGTACAAACATCAGATTCCTTATAGTTATTGTATCCACAATCTCTCCTTAAAACTTGAGATGCAATGGAGTTTAAGCAGAAGAACAAAATTGTTTATTGAAGGATAATTATTACAAGCAACCCCAGCTGGTAATCTCCCAAGAGAAGAAAATTCTTCACTCAAAACAGGAACAGGAAGACGTGTATCACTCACCTATATGTCATTTTCAAATCCCGACTATGTACAGAAAGAAAATTTGAAACAAAGCTTTAGAGCTCCAATATCTTTGCTAGTATACAAGAAGTTTGTTTCCACAGGGATGTTATCTTAGATTCTTTTCGTTTCAAACTATATAAAATGCTTTCCCAGCTTTTTTGAGAATCATGTCACCTGGGTCCAGAGAGCTCCATCGCTTGGACAACCAATGATGAGTCATCAGTAAGATCAGAATATCTCTCTGAAGATGAGAAGTCGTTGACTCTTGATCTGGTTGATTCAGCTTTCTGAGATGCTTCCCATTTCTCAGCAAGTCCGTCTCCTTCTAACATCCGAACCACCTCTGACATTTTAGGTCTGTGACTTGGAAGGTATTGCGTACACAGCAGAGCTACCCGAACCATTTCTTCTAGTTCGATTCTATCATAGTTGCTTTTCAGATCCTTGTCAACTAACAACTCAAGCTTGTTTTCCTGATGAATCTTCTTCACCTGCAATTTGCATCATAAATTCAGGCATCGAATAGTAATCTAATTTTGAGAACTAGAAAAACATCAAGCCTTTTGCCAGTTAACCTACCCAGTCAAGTACAGCTCCTTTGCGGTTTGCTGACTTCCCAAATTCCACAGCTCGTAAGCCAGATATTAATTCAAGTAAAAGGATTCCAAACCCAAATACATCTGTTTTCTCAGAAGATTGACCTGTTGAGAGATACTCTGGAGCTATGTGCCCCATAGTACCTCTAACAGTTGTGGTCACATGCGAGTCCCTGTGATCTAATAACTTTGCCAATCCAAAATCTCCTACGACAGCTTCACAGTAGTCATCAAGCAATATATTTGCCGCCTTAACATCCCTGTGAATTATCTTGGGATCGCACTGCTCATGCAGGTACAGTAAACCTCTTGCAGCTCCTATGGCAATTCTTTTCCTTGTGCCCCAGTCCAAGGATGGTTTAGCTGCAAGAAAAATAGTAGAAAAAATTGTTCACATTAAAAGAGAGATATATAGCAGAATGCTGAAGCTATATTGATGGAAACCTTACCCTTGAGACGAGTAGCAACACTCCCATTGGACATGTACGGGTAAATCAATAGCCTTTCAGTTGCTGTCATACAAAATCCATAGAGACGAAGCAAATTGCGATGAACTGCTAGGCTGATCATCTCTACTTCTCTTTGAAATTGTATCTCACCAGCAATGGCACTGCCATCTTTGAGCCTTTTAACAGCTACAACAGTTCCATCCTGGAGATACCCTTTGTAAACATTTCCAAAACCACCTTCTCCTATCAGGTTCTTCCTGCTGAAGTTGTTTGTCGCTACCTGAAGTCCTTTGAATTGAAACTTCTTCAGGTTCCCAAGGTTGACCTGTTCGTGGTGCTGTTCTGAAACATTGAAAACAGAATGTATTCATGATTATCTGCTTTGTTCTAACAACTATTTAGTGCTTTATTTGTTTATGTCAAGATTATGTCTTACTAACCATTAACATCAAAGAATATTTGCTGGTGTTTTCTTCGTCTCCACCATAGAAGAAAACCAAGTCCAAGAATTAAAAGGCAGACACAGCCCAGGCTTGCCCCAAAGGCCAATGCAAGTTTGTGACCCTTTCCACTTCCAGAAGGTTGAGAGCCTTGAGGCAAAGGCAAACATGTGAGGATAAAAAAGCAAAAATAAATAAATATGAATGAAAAATCAGAATAACATGGCCCGCCCAGTAACATTTGAAACTGCCAAAGAAAGCTTTACTATCTCAAAAACATAAACAGGATAAACAATCATGAACTTGAAGCCAACGTCAAAAGCAACAAAAATTATAACTGAAAAGAAAGGGACACAGAACAGATTAAAGAGCAGAAAAAATTTGAACTTCCAAGCAGATGAGCTTTCAAGGTGGGAACTGTAATTACCTTGCGAATCATTCAAGAGCAAAGATTGTGGAATTGGTATGAATCCAGGACAGTCTTTTGCAGTTCCACATATCAGTGGGTTTCCTACAATGCTGTGTTAATCGACGCTCCAATAAGTAAACGAAAAATGAATTTCGAGTATATAGCAACTCAACTTCATATTTTGATCTGGAAGAGGTAGAGAAAAAAAAAAGGAAGATTTCGGATTGACTTACTTGGATGTTTTAGCATGAAAACTAGGTACAGGAGCACTCAGATTATTATAAGACAAGTCCCTACAACATTAAATAAAATGCACTTAGATCTCAAGTAATTTTTAGCAGCAGAAATAATTATAAATAACACTGAAGGGTAAGGTATAAAGAGAATTACAGAAAGGAAAGCTGGTCCTTGTTGGCCAAAGAGGAAGGAATTGGTCCATTAAGACTGTTATTGTTTAGCCTCCTGGTTTCCAAAAACAAGATTCAGTGAAACTACCTCATAATTTTTGAAAATTTTATGGAAGAGATAAGGGAAAGGGAAAGAAAAGATGCCAAATAGGGTAAATGTTATATCATAAAATATTATACTGACAAGTATTGAAGGTTTTCCAGATTGGATAGAGTACTGGGAATTTGACCATTGAAGGAGTTATTAGAAAGATCGAGTGTTTTGAGTTTTGAAAGCCTCCCAAGCTCAGAGGGTATATGTCCTGTAATGTTGTTATTCTGCAGAAGCCTGCAAAACACCTTCATTTTCTTTGATTAAATAAGCTGTCCAGAAATGTAAAACATGGCTTCCGTACAGGGTTTATTGTATACTCACACGAGCTGGAGATTTGTCAAGTTTCCTATGCTCGGTGAAAGAGTTCCAGATAAACTTTGGCTTGGAGCTCCTCTGCAACAAAAAAACCATTGTAAATAGTTCAGAAATCCATGCTCAAATGAGATTTCATCAAAGCGGAATACTTTTCTTCTTAATGTTTTGTCTCATATGTATTTTAGCTTCTTACAGGCCAGTGACCAGACCATCAGGAGAACAAGTGATCATAGCCCAGCTGCATGGATCCACAGCAGTTGCATCCCAATTAAGAACATCATGAGGATCATTCAGTGAACCCTTAATGCTCATCAAAGCCACCACTGTTCAAAAAGAGAAATTTTGAAGAATTTGTAAAGATAGAAGACATCCATTTTCCCAGAATGTAAGCTGAAACTCCTTTACCTTCATAGTTGACACCTTTTGAAGATAGTAATCCGCAAACAGATGCCCATAAGCAAGACAAGGCCACACAAAAAAGAGCATTCCTTTCTCTTGCTTCCATTGGATCGAAGGAGAAAATCAAATACCCAATTACCAAAAATAGCTACCGATTATAATCTGAAACGGGCTAGTAAAGGATAGATAGGAGTTCAAGAATAATCTGAAAAGTCTTGAAGGATTTGAAGCAAAGAAAATCTTGATTTGGGTTTTGGGTTGTTTTTCTTACATGTAAGCTTCACATAAAACTTAACCTCATTCTTTTCAGCAACTGCACTCACTCCATAACTCCTACCTTGTGTCAGAACCCAAGAGCCAAGAAAAACAGAAGGTTTTTGGCAGTATAAAGATAAGTAACATGCCTGGTATGAGAAAAGAATATATAAAAGCTATGCGATCCCTCTTACCAAAGCTTGATAATATGAAAGTAATTAATAAAGAAAAGGAAAATTCCTTCAATCATGCATTTGCTTAGAGAGAAGGATTGCTGGGGAATTGCCCTATTATATTCCCTGATTACATAAAAATGTGAAAAACAAGGTCAGTATTAACCCTTAACCATTGTAAAATATTATAAATAAGAAGATTTAATCAAAATCTTTATGTGGGTCAAGCAGTTTGTTGCTGTCACTTGTACAGAGAAAGAGAGAGGACAAGTGTTTGGGATTTGCTAAGCTTCTACTGTGGAGTCAGGGAATCCAACATTCCCTCAGGTTGAGGTTGGCCATTTTCTTTAATATTTCTTCTCTATCTTCATTATGAGTAAAGTGAGAATCTCGAGGGACTGAACTTGGAGATTGGCGATGCAATTGCTCGTGAGATCTATTTATTTGAATTATTTCAAATTTGCTTCTTTTTTTTTCTTTTTCTTCTCCTTTTCTTAAATTCTTTTATATTAATTTATAATATAGTCTTTCAATTTGACAAAACCTACCATTTTTTAATATTCAAGATTCTCCTCAATTAACAAAATAATTCTTTGATTAAAAATGATTGTTAAACAATATAATCTTTCAAATTTCATTTTTTTTTATTAGTTTTATCTCTAGTTTTAGTATAAGTAATAATTTAATTCTATAATGGATTTTAAGTAATCTCATGAGTACCCTTTTCTTTATCATGTCTCAATTAGCCCTGGTGGGTTTTGCTGCTTTGCTTGCTTGCTTTACTGATTCTATGTACTCGGAATGTCTCCACAGTGAACAATATATCCCTATAAACTATCCAAAAGTAGACAACTTTAAAAAGCAAACTCTGTCCTTGCCCTCTCTCTCTCTATATATATATACATACATATGTGTCTACATATTACTTTTGTGTGTCCTACTGAACCCTGATGTGTATGTCTTCATTTGTTGCAGTCTGATAAAGAGTAGATGGTGATGGTCTTGCAAGAAAACAGTACTTATATGCTGGTTTAGCAGTTGCTGGGGTCCCATACCTACACTCATAATAAGTGTAGCCCTTCTTGTATATATTGGTGCACGTGCAATCCAGATCTGATGATCATCAATCGGAAGCAAAGCATCTGCATCGGATGTTAATGATCAGAAATGATTTTTATCAAGATAGGTTTAGCACTTGAAACAGACATTAACTTCAAGTGCAATTAAGGTCTTCAAAAAGACATTAGCTTCAAATACAAATTAAATGGGCTTGTGGGTTTGAATGCTATTCCATGCCATGGCTAGCAAGTCTTGATAGAGACATTAGCTTCAAGTATCTCTCTCAACTGGGAAAGTCCTGTTCTAGCTATCTAATAGCTTCATTTCCCAAGTTGAATTCAGGTTTATATAAAATGGCACCTAAAGAATGTTCTTTTCTGCTTTTGGGTCAATAACTATACTCATTTAAGGGAACTCTTCATTATATATTCAAGAGGACTTGTTCCATGAGCGATCTTGTGCAAGTGTGGAGCAGCTGCATGTGTTGGCTATGCTGTGCTTGATACCAAGAAATCAATCATTTGGTAACATCCAAGAAATTCAAACGAAGTGTGAAGAAATTATCAAAATGATTGATTTCTGAATATGGGGTAAGCATTACTTAAGTAATGGAGAAAGTGAGAATGCATCCAAACAAAACCTGAGATGTTCATATCATTTGGTGGTTGATTGAGATAGAGAAGGGAACAAACCCCACAATCACCTAGTCCTTTCTTTTATAAAAGAAAGTTTATTAGTTTCATGTACCATCTTTAAAATGCATGACAATTGCATCCAACCACTGAAATGAAAGTGAACCAAGTTAGGAAGGATTCAAATTGACACATCTAAGCATACCACTAATCTCTCCTGTGATTGGAACATGCATGGTACAGATCTCATACAATAATGAGAGGAGTGTAGGGCCATTGCCAGTGGATATGCCCAAGGGTTAATGGACTTTGAGTACCATATGTCACCTCCATCGGCCACCCACAACCAATAAGCAACCCTTTTGGTGGAATCTTTTTTTCGTTAGGAATTTAGACAAAGATACGATGTCGTCCTTCCCCATCAACTTCTTTGGCTCCATTAACGTCCTCTTTAATTACTTTTAACTCTTCCACGAACATGATCTAACACGGCTATGCTATAATTACCAGATCAACTAAAGTGAAAATTGGAGAAGCTGCTGGAGTCAAAAGGGGGTCAAAACAAGTGGGGTTGTAAAGAGAAGTTGACTAATTATAATCCTGAGGAAGATATGCCCTCAAATGAGTAGGAAATAATTGTTGTCTTTCTTTCTTTACCACTTGGTTTGTTTGTTTGAATGGAAAAGGGCAAGTAGATAGAGGAGCCATAGCCAAGAAGCCACTATTGTTTAGAACAACTCGCTATAATAAAGCTAAATCACACTGCGATTATTTAAATTATTGACATTTAAATTATCGATTATGAAAAAATTATAATTATATTTGTACTTTTTTTTGTAGTGATTTAACAATTCATGTGCGCTGTAAAAGAAGACATTATAAAGCCTACAAAATAGTTGGCATTTCTAACCCCATCATGCACCCCCTTCTTCTAACAATTTCTTCCGTTGCCATTATGTTTTTGTACCTAATGTAAGAAAAGCCAGTCATGATGTCTATCTAGCTAGTTGAATACATGTGT
>CAOGCB010621025.1:0-10911 GCA_948266635.1 Cnidoscolus chayamansa
AAATGTAAACAATCCATAAATCATTAGCCACTTAGGTGCAATTCCATCCAATATGATTGTCAACCTAAAGGTTCACACGATTCCTATGGCATCTTAGGTGCAATTTCATCTAATATATTGTCAACCTAAGGTCTTGCATCAATCATTCTAATGTCATATGCATGCATGAAGCTGCCTCCAAAGAAAAAAAAACTACCCAGTAGATTAGCAAAAGACTTCAAGTACATCAAGTGCTGTCTGAAGACAATTTGATAATCAATTGGCATATAAAGGCCGCATATTGAGATGCATTCGGAGCATTTAGTCAGCTGTAGTTCTGTACTAACTCATTTCATTTCGTTTCATCAAATCAATGCACCATTATCTGTTCCCTAACTTTATCAAACTACTGAGCTGAAACAATCTAACTGACAAGACCACCTGTACTTTCTATCTAAGAGACTGGAATCTCTCTTATGGATAAATTTGGTAATTCAAACATGAAGAGAAGAATTAACACACCTGCAGTTCTGTTTGAAATTCATGAAAAAAGGTGTCCTAGGTTTCTAATAAAAAATTCAGCAGCACTTCAGTATAAACGAAATGCTGTTTTCAAAATCAAAGATGGTCAAGAACAAAACCCATCATTGGGTCTTCATGGAAACAGCACTTCCTTCAGCAATAGAATACCATCAATGAATTTTAAAAATTCTTCTTCCATTCTCTAACTCAAGTGTCATTTATTTTATGGAAAAGTGAAATCAAAGTGGGTGATAAAGTAGCTGTAAGACATGTAAATAAAGGCATCATTTCTTTTTCTGCTCAAGTTTCAGCATAAGTTTCTCTCTCACTCACTCTCTCTCTCTCTCTCTCTCTCTCTCTCTCTCTCTTCCCCTCTCTCTCTTTTTCTCCTAGTTTGAACCAAGACTTGGGTCTTCTTCTCCCCCCACCTTTAGGTGTCATGCATGCAGCTGCTGTTAATGCAGGTTCCAGCTCATTTAATTTAAATGTTAAAGAATTCACTTTTGTTAGAGGATCCATACATTCGACCCCAACTGGTTTGGGACTAAGGCTTGTTGTTGTTGTTGTTATTAAAGAATTCACTTTCACGCATGCATTCACTGTCACATCAGTTGTCTTTTTTTTTTTAAATATTATTCTTTTGCACCTCACATTATCTCTGTGCCTGCTTGCAACTTTTGGCTGTTATTAAGGGCCAAGTTGCACCTTAATGCGAAATGTTTCTTTAATAACTGTGCAATGGCATCCTTGTATTATATGTTGCTGGTTTTAGTCTTCATAAAATAGTCATGCTCCTCATAAGTGAACTATTTTCTCATTTTTATTGGCTGTGGAATTTGGCAGAAATTAGATGAATCAATTGCTCAAAGATCTCATTCTATTGATCAATGGAATGGACGGGTTCATGGCCCTTATGAAGTTCATCAATCAGTTCCCTCTGTAGGTGATATAGAAGACAAGGTTAAGAACATGGGAATTACTTCTGCAGTTCATCCATCTGGTACTACACTTGTTCTCCACCAAGATTTAAAGCTTAGTAGAGAGGATCCAGCCACAAAGAGTAAGTTGGAAAGTCAGTCTGGCAACAGCAAGATCAATGGGACATTGAAGGTACTTCCTGTTGGGCAGGCGACTATTGATAATGCTGGCTTCTCTCAGTTGTCTTCACCATCCACATCATTTTCCCCAAGCAGGTACTTCGCAATTTGGTATAAGATAAAGATAATATTAATTAAAGGTGCTCAGTACATTCAATTTTAGATAAAATTGCATGTTTCTAGTAGGTACCAAATGGATGGAGAATATGATCCACAGTTAAACTTTTCTGGAAATGGGCAAATGCAAATGGCTGAAGTAAATAACCCTAGTGGTCTCTGGAAGCAGGTATTCACAAATTGTTCTTAATATGCGCATATGCCATTTGGGTATAGCATGATTTTTTTTTATTTATTTGAATTGTACTTCAATTTCTATAGGATTTTATTTCCAAAATTCGGGAGCATGAAGAAGAGATTTTGCTGTTAAGGAAACATCTTTCTGAATATTCTATGAAGGTAATGTGAATATAATTAGTGATTACTTCTTTCTCCTTTTTTTACTTGTACTTGTATATAAACTTATGCTAATTGATTTGTTAATGTTTATTGATAGGAAGCACAAATACACAATGAAAAATATGTTCTGGAAAAGCGTATTGCTTATATGCGTCTGGTAGGCAGACTTTTGCATTATGTTCTCACTTTTTTGTTAGAATTTTGTCCGCCTCTCTTAATCTTGTTATCTTCGTAGCTCTTTTGGGGAATATTATACTTTTTGGTCTTTCTTGCCACTAGGCCTTCGATCAACAGCAACAGGACCTCGTTGATGCAGCATCAAAAGCTCTCTCATACAGACAAGACATAATTGAAGAAAATGTACGTCTTACATATGAATTGCAGGTACTTGATTTATTTGTTCTTTTAGGATGGTGCATCTCTATTTACTTTATTATTCATTTCGTACTCATCATTTTATGTGCTCAGTGCTATGTCGTATTTCTTTAATCAGAGTTGATCTTATTTTTCAAGTGTCAATTACAATTCTACAATGCTGATTGTGTATTTTTTGGCATGCCTCCTTTCCCATTCATATTCTTTAATATCTCACAAATTGAAAATTTTTAACTGAAATAATGAATTCGGACAAGTACGAAGTAATGTTTATTTGACCAACCAACCACAAATGCTATTCCTTTTCTTCCTTTCTTTTGCTCAACATGCTTGAACATTCACTGTGAATTGATGAGAAGCATGTTTCTTTTGTCAACCAAGAATTGACTCATGGAGAAATTCTTTTGAAAAGCTAATGTAAATTTCATACCATGATTGGTACTATGATAGCAGTAAATTTGGCAGCATATGCCCATATAATTTATATTTGCCCATTATTTTTTTGGGTTTTATGAAATTTTACATGGGTGATTTGGTTATCTCAGGCTGCACAGCAAGAAAGATCAACATTCGTCTCATCTTTGCTGCCCCTTCTCGCCGAGTATTCTTTGCAGCCACCAGTTCCAGATGCCCAGTCTATTGTTAGCAATGTCAGGGTCAGTATTGAATTTTTTTCAATTATTTATTTGAAATGCTTCATACTTCTAAGCTCCTAGAACTTTTGTTATTTAGAATGTTAAACTATTTGTTTTATTTTGACTGCTGGTACTTTGTTTTATTATTTGCATTTGTATGTCGTAATGAATTCTCAATATACTGTAATTGTGTAGATCTGATTCCTATGCCTTTTCTTTTCCATATAGACTAGAACATGAAAGATGAATGCACTTCTGTTCATTATTAAATAGTGTTTTCCTAGTAATGCCTTTTCGCTTCTCTTTATCTTTATTTATTTGTCTGTTTTTCTGATTCATTTTTGTCATCCAGGTTCTGTTCAGACATCTCCAGGAGAAGCTCATTCAAACTGAGGTATGCAATGCAGATGCAAGGTTGTCTATAAATTTTCCATGCTTATCTTATTTTATATTTTAAAATCAATATGCAAGTTTAGAGTGTTATGACAGTTAAATTATCATGTTGCACTAATTATTGATTTTTTTAAATTATTTATGAACAAATTCTGTTGATTATCTCCTTGTCCTTGTTTCAGTCTAAGCTCAAGGAATCCCAGTATCAATTGGCACCTTGGCGTTCAGATTTGAACTATTCAAATGTTGCCCCACAGTCTCCATCTCAATCCACTGGTGGTGCATTGGTAATTTGTGTCCTTGTATCATCTTTCTTTCAATATGTTGTATAATTTTCTTTAATTCTTGTTATTTCTTTCAGAACAAAAATGGGCTTGAATTGGTGTTGCAGCCAACATATTCTGATGGAAAGAAACCAATGGCTCCTCTTGATGCACATACAACAGATTGGGATCCATTGAGTCACCAACAGAGGGCTTTAGGAGGTGCTGTTTCAAAAAATCTAGAACTGGATGATGTGGTCAGATATTCACCTATTCCAAGCAGGTGAGCCTGGTCAAATGGAGACTGCTACTGTGAACTAAATGTACAAATTACAACCATCTACATTTGTTGGTGGGTCCTGTTTTTATTAATTTTTTTATGTTGGTTGGGCATATATGCACCTCTTGTCTAGATAATGCATGTTAGTTTTTGTTGGTAATTAACTTACTTTGATTTCAGATTCCATGTGTGACAAAATAGTTAAGTATTATTTTCTTTGTTTATTCTTCTTACAACAAGCCAACCCTAACTGGTTTGGGACTAAGGCTTTTTGTTGTTGTTGTATTCTTCTTACAACACATTAGAGGAAAGAAAAGGTTGATAGAGCTGCAGAAACAGAAGCTGTCAGCAAATAAGTTCTCATGAACATACTTAGGCCATTCTTCAGGGGCCTTAAAAAGTTCTGATAATTGTCACTTAGTATGATGATAGGGTGCTACTGATTTTCGTTTTATTATCTTGTTTTGCTGCTGCTTTTGCTTTTGGAGGATTCTTTCTACTTGTCTTCAAATCTGTGATTTATTTGTTTCCATATCGATAAAATTTCTTCTCTTAGAAGCGTGAGATCGTACAATGCGCAGCTTTTAATTATAAATAAGGGAAAACCTCTCCTTTTCAATTATCAATAGTTAAAATGAGATTGAGGAATACACAGCAAGAGTAGGAAGAAGTCTTAACCAATGCTTTTGTCTTCTACACTGCCAAGGGATTTCATTTCTCTTTACTCTCTTATGAGTTACATTTAGGAGTCTTACTGAGACCAGGTCATTTGTTTTAGATTTCGTTGTGCTTCTGAGATAGGTGCAAATGGATTAATCTGGCACACATGACAATTAGTTCCTGTTCCTTACGCAGCATGAAATGGAGTCCTTCTAAAGCCTTTATTGGCTGCTTTTGCCCTAAAATTAAGGGAACGTTCCATAGTTGACTCATTTCCTTGATCACAATCTTAGCATCTTAAATCTTTTGAGTAGTCTTCTTGTCACTCCTGGTACCCTTCCTTAGGTTGACACTATGGATGTAGCTAGGAATCCTTTTGGTACTCATGGTTGCATGCAGACGTTAATAGTCTGATCCCCAAACGCATGGGTTGGTTTTGCTTTTCTTCTCAGACTGAAGCAATATTCTCTTTGTGGAAAGTTGTAGTTCACATGTGTATAGTATGATGGATGATTATTATATATTATTTATTGGTTTAACCGAAAGCTGTACTTTTTTTGAATTTGTTTACCTAATATCTGCAACATGTGGTAACTCTGTTGTTTCCTCAGAGGTCTCTCCCCCTTCCCTTTCCCCTTAAAAGGAAAAAAGAAAATAAGATTTTATAGAAGACTGAAAATGGACATCTGCAATGGTAGCCATTTTTTCTGCCCTAGGTTGTGTCTAAACAGAAAGCAATGTAGGATTTTGAAGATAGCATTGGTAACCACTGTGCCTGTTAGTTGTTTGATACTTGCAATTTTGTTCTACTTCAGTTTTGAAGAAAACCTTGAATACTAGCAATGTCATTCCAATAAGCTGAAAGTTGCATCATTTATAGTAGAGCTTCATGATATTGGTTGGTGAATTTTAAAAATTGTAACAAGAAGTTATAGATGTCTAAAATTTATTTTGCAATTTTTTAAATGTTAGTTTAGATGACCTCTTTATCTCTCTTTATCAATGTTTCCTTGATGCAGTATGTTACCATTTTTCAGGAACTCTGCGACCCATGATATACCAGCACAGTTTGCAGTTCCTAGGACTGATGCTCGTGCTGTACATTATGTTGAAGAAACCAGTAATAGACAAGTCACATTTCGTGAACCTGTTAGTAACAATGAGATGGACTATCAAGATACAGAGGGACAACAGAATGAGGGAGAACCTTCAGCCAATTGGGGGGGAGCAACAACCATTGATGATCCTGGCTCTTCATATTCCCCTTACCTACCTCCTGTTCTTGAAGAACCTACTTCTTCCTTTTCTGAAGGTGAGGAAGATTTGTTGTTCCAATTTCTCTGCTTGATATTGTTTGCTATCTAAAATATATTTGAGTTTGTTGGCTATCTAAAAATGGATATACTATTATGTACAGCTGCAGAAGATGATCCATTGCCAGCTATTGAGGGCCTTCAGATTTCAGGTGAAGCATTTCCTGGACGAGAACTCCAGGCAAGTGGATATTCGATCAATGGAACAACTAGTTGTAATTTTGAGGTATGGCTTGTTGGTTGCATCAATTTTATTTTGGTGATAGTTTCTGGATATGCATTAAACATTATAACTTGTATAATATCATTCATATTCTGTTACTTATCAGTGGATACGGCATTTGGAAGATGGATCTGTTGATTATATTGATGGTAATCTTTTCTTATCTCTCTTATCATTTTGCCTGTAGCTAAGAACTGTTACTAAAGGAAAAGGATGTTTTAATTACAGGAGCAAAACAACCAAATTATCTTGTTACTGCTGATGATGTGGATACCTATCTTGCTATAGAAGTGCAGCCTCTGGATGACATGAAGCGCAAGGTATAAACTCTCAGCTATGAATAAGCCATGCACCTTGTAGTAGTTACCCAGTTTGCTGTTGGCCTTTCAGCCTGTCTTATTTTATTTTAATTTTTATACTTTCCTGCTATATGGCAAGGTTAACATAGTTTTCTACTGGTAGTCCTAATTTTCCACTCTGAGGAGAAGAAGTGATTTGTAAGATGGTTGTAGGTTTAGTCCTCCATGATAATTTGCACATGACCACTTAAATACAGATTTTTTGTCATTTGACTTCGTGAAACACGACTAATTGATGAAGGTTTAGGATTACTTTATCCTATATGTGCTTAGGAATTGTTGGTGTAGTTTTGGTGACAGTTGGTGGTTCATGGCTGATAATCTGTAGTTGGTAGTTGGTAATTGTTAATCATTTGATAAAACTTTGTTGGTTACTATTTTTGATACCGTTAGGTTATAATTTATTTTAAGAATATTTTAATATATCTTGTATTATTTCTCTTACAGATCAAGTAACAGTGAAAAATAACAAAAATAGAACTTCATTTAACTTGTGTATATATTGTAATAAACTGTATGAAAGCACCTAATCTGTAGAAGAAGAGAGAGAAGAGCAGAAAGAAGAGAAACTGGGAGGGGAAATAGAAGGAGAAGATCGAGAAGAAGAAAAGAGGAGAAGAGAGAGAGGAAAGAGGGAGAAGACAGAGAGAGTAATTGTAGTTTTATAAAATTCTCAATTGGATTCCCTCAGTTACTATACTATTCCTATTTATGCACATATTCCTCTTTACACTTTCATTCTCCTTATTGTCATAACACTCCTCACTTCTTGAGATCATTCTTGTACTCAAGAATGATTCAAGGAGCTAACGAAAAACAACTATATATGCATGCTAAAAAAAACCTAACACAATTTGACCAGCTTTAATTTGAATGCAATTGCTAAGATTGCTCTGCTCCAATTTCTTCAGCAAATGATATGACCAATGGAATTTCTCTTCAATTCAAAAGATCACCCTCACTGCCACATTAGCTTCAACAAACAAATCTGTCACAGGTATGCCCGTAGCTAGAAAATTACAAGCAGACCTTTATAAGTAACTGTGGAACAGAAATTCATTTTCTTCCTTTGTCTCCTCCATAATTGAAATTTGTTTACCTTAAATATCATGTTACGGCATCTTTCTGTAAAATAGGACTTAGTTTCTTCCTTTTTCTTCTTAACATCTCCCATTCAGTTTGCACCATTAAATTTGCATAAGAATTATGGGATCGCAAAAATATAACTCACCATCATGGTTAACAATGAGAGTCTACAAAGACCACATGGTCTCAACCCACGTACACTTACCAGAAACCTGATATTGTTTTCCTCATTGTTCTTCTTCATATCTATTTCAATCACCAAAAACCTGATATTGTTTTCCACATTGTTCTTCTCCGTTTCTATTTTTATCAAAACATTCTCAACAATGAAAACGATCTTTTCACTTTCCAAAATTTTGATAAATCTATGGGCAGGAAGAATACCTGTATTTTTAAAAACTTCTTCATTTTGAATAATATTGGTGGTACCAATGTCATCTTGAATCCCAAACTTGACTGAAGGTAGCAAATTGCTTGAAGGTCATATACTGCACCATCCTAGAGTCAATGTTAATTGCTTCTTGGACATTAGAAAATATTCCTGGATCATTATCAAAAAATTCCTCTGTTTCTCCCCCTCTCTTTTGCTGATAATCAAAGAAGTCTTTGGAAGTAGGCAACAGTATTCTTTTTTCAGAAGCTATGTTCGGAACCCTAGCCAGCTCATCCTCATTGCTGTGGGCTTTATGCCCATATCCTTCATCGCAATATTCATGAAGACTCACAATTCTTCCTGAAATTCATTTTGCTTTGTAATTGACTGCCTCATTTCCTCCTTTTTTCCATTCATCTCTTCCATGAGTCTTGCCATCCTTCTGCACCTTTCATTGGAGAATCTTTATTTGTTCCTCCAATTTTTCTAACTTTACTGCTGTTGTACTGGCCATAATTTTGGTCCCCAAGAACTGAAAATTAATCCAACACCAACAAGTGAAATTTCAAGAAAATATTTAATTCTACCCAAAAACTTGGAGAAGAAAGAAACAAGAGAGGGAAATTGAAGAGAAGAATCAGATATTTCCTTAATATTTTCTAAAATGTATCAACTGGTACAAAAGGATCTGAACAAGATCTGAAATGGAGAAATGGAAATAGAAACTCTAAAAGATGGATATGAGGGAGAGTTTAGTCGAGAAGGGAAACAAAAATGATGGAACAAACAGAGAGAAATAAAGGTAAGATGTGAAAGTAGAGAGAATTAGAGAGGGGGAAATGCATAGAATCTTGATATTCCTTGCAATTCCAAGAAATTCATAAAGGAAAGAAGATATTCAAGAAATAGAGAGAGAATTATAGGAGGAAGAGCAGAAGAAAGTTTGGATTCCAAGGAGGAGGAGGAGGAGGAGAAGAAATAATTTCTGGGAAAGAGGGGAGAAAAATTGAGGGAAAGAAAAGTAAGAAATATAGGAAGAATGGAAGAAATCTCGGGGAAGAAGTAAGAAGAAGTTTAGAGAGAAGAAGAAGAATCTGGAATTTGGGGCCTGTGGATTGTAGGCTGTGATGCCAACTGTTGTGGAAGCACCAAATATGCAGGAGAAGAGAAATAAAGGGCAGAAAGAAGAGAAACAGGGAGGGAAATAGAAGAGAAGATAGAGAAAGAAGGAAAGAGGAGAAGAGAGAGAGAAGGGGAGAGGGAGAAGAAAGAGAGAGTAATTGTTGTTTTATTAAATTCTCAATTGAATTCCCTCAGTTACGATACTATTCCTATTTATACACATTCTTTTTGTTGTGGGGGTTCCACATCACTTTCTATTATCCTTATTATCATAACAGAAACACATTATTGCTTCATTCCACAAAGATAGGCCTACAGTTATTCTCAATCCCTGAGAACCACTTCTCGATTCCAATTTTGATCAAATTCAATATCAATTATTGTAAATTTTCTATTTGATCTTTTAAAAAATCCAATTTGCTCTGGAATCAAACTGGGTAGTTTTGGTCTATTCAATGTTGGTTTTGGTCAACAGTGTTGTGACTTCTTTCAAAACTGCACACAACTGGGCCTAGGCTAACCTAGTTGTTGGAGGTTGAGAAGCTATTAGGTGCCTTCAACAACTAAACCAAAACCTATTTTAATATTGTCTTTTGCATTGAGATTTAGGATTAGGAGTCAAAAAGAGATTTTCAGAAAAAAAACCCATCTTAGATATGGTTGAGAATAATTGTTTAGAAAAAGTAGTTTTGTTATTTTAGAGTTCTTATAACTAAAATATGTCAAATTTATTTTTAAAATCAAATTTTGATACTTCCTTAGTATTATATTTAAAAGTAATGTTCTCGGCAGTAGCTCCAACAACAATGCCAAACCTACCTTGTGTCATTTGCTTTTCTGAAGGAGACCACACTTTGTTTCTCTTGGCTTGTTTCACTATAGAACTAGCAATTCTATTCTCCTCACATTTCTCTTATTGTTGGATCTACCCGCCTTGTAGTTCATTCTTTTCTTTGTACCACTCACTTTATTCTCAAAAGTTCCTTATCTTCTTTACTCCTTTCTTTTCTAACATGGTGACATCCCCCCTTCTTCCTTGACTATTTGGGGATTCAACACTGATGTTTTGGTATTATTTCCTAGCTTCTATTTCATCGAGTCAAATATGCATCAGTCTGATTTCTATGACCATTTTAGCTTATTTTATTTCATTGATATAAATCCCCTAAAATGCCAATTATAACCACCTTAGCCCTTTTGCTTATGTGAATATGCTAACTGCCTTTGACCCTATTTGGTTCAATTTAACAATAAATTCATTTTATTTGCAAATGAATGCCATGGTAGAATTCATGTACAAATGTATTTCTTTGTTTTATGTAGTCTATGTTAAATATGAAATTCGTTCTAAAGAAAACAAATTTTGTGTTTGGTATATATGAAGAATTCAATTCAGAACACTTTTCTTTTTTGCAGAAGTATACTTTAATATCGATTATTGCTTTTATATATATTTTTATTAGAAATATGAATATTTAAAATACTTGTAATTCTGTATGTTTATCCTATGATACTTTGGCTCTTCATTTTTGTCATGCGGTACCTGTGTCAAGATGACATAACATGGGGCTTAAAGTGGAATGAGCTTGACACAGATTCATACAGTTGTGAAATCATGTAACAGAGATCTCTATAGATGAAAATCATAGTTAATACGGCACTTATTAGAATGTGGACATTCATATACAACAACTGATCAGCAGGGTTTTAGACATCTGACAATGCTAGCTACTTTCACAAGGATTTGACTTGTATGTCTTGTTTTGATTTGTTTG
>CAOGCB010621304.1:0-15285 GCA_948266635.1 Cnidoscolus chayamansa
ATTTTATTAATACTTTTGGAAAATGTTTACGAATGGATTTATCCTTTATGATTTGGCATTTTGAAATGAATAATGATATAGAAAAGGGGTTGTGATTGAATGGATAAATCTAGTTTTAAATTATCTTGAAATGCGAAAAAAAAAATTTATACAAGTTTTACGGAACAGAGATGCAACTTATCCCTTACAGGATGAGTGGTGATTTCACTGTAGAGAAAGTAGGAAATCACTGTTCATTCTGTGGGAGGCATGTCATAGGGGTTGTGACATTGGATAAGTTAGGAAGTTATGTGTGCTAGTAAGTAAGATGGTAGCTTAGATTTTGAGACTTAACATCTTTCAACCAAGCATTGTTAGTAAAGCAAGGAAGACGCATCATATCAAAACCAACCTCTCTATTTTTGCAAGTCCTTAAGGGGAAGTACTTTCGAAACTCTTCTTTTATAGAGGCAAAGGTTCATCATGGGGTTGGAGGAGTTTGCTATGGAGCAGAGAAACTCTAAAAGAAGGGATCATGTGGCAAGTCAATAATAGGGACTCTATTTTTTGCAAAGAAGAAAATTGGAAACTTAACTCTTTCCCTCAACTTTCACATATTAAAGAAGATGCAAACCCAAACATCCATTTTGTTTCACAATTAATTGATTTAGATAGATTTGGATGGAGAACTATAGTTCTGTAAAAGGTATTCCAAAAAGAAAAAATTGCCAACATTCTCTCCAAAAAGAAAAAATTGCCAACATTCTCGCTATCCCTATAACTATTGTAATACCTGACACATTTTTTATATCGAATTCTAAATTTCTGACCAGAATATTCATAGAATATTTAAAAATCGGACCGAAATTATAATTAGGGACTAGAATGCTAAGTTATAAAAATTAAAGGACTAAAATGTAAAATATAAAAACTAAAATGAAAAGAAGGAAAAGTTGATAGATTAAAGTGAAAAATGGCTAGGGCTCACCAGAGAACTCAGGTTCGGCCACCGAACATGAAGATCAGTCGCCAAACCCATGTTTGCCACCTTCACTATAAATAGTGGAGGTAATAGACCAAAGAGAGGTTTGAAGGAATCTTCAAACTCTCTTATTTTCTCTTTGAATCCTGAAACTCTCTAGAGAAAACTAAAATAAATTAAAAGTAAGAATCAAGTTAATCGATAGAAGACAAATTGAAGAGAAAAAGCTAAAAAAAAGCAAAGGAAAAGAAAACTTGAAGGGACTTGGAGGAGCTTGATTCAAATCTCCAGCCAGTTTAAAGGCTTCAATCCAGGTTAATAAGATGTCAATTGGTTAGAAATGATAGAAATGAAGCATGCAAATGGAAATTATGTTAAATTGAAGAATTTTGAGAAAGAATGTAAAATGACCAAATGATGAAATCAAGAGGAATGTATGCATGTTTAAATGAACTTAATGATGTTAGAAACATGTTAGCAATGTTAGATTTGATTGCATGTTAAGAATGGTAGAAAAAAATCAAAAGTTTAGGAAGTTGATGAAATGCATGTAAATGATGGAATTGTAAATGCATGGAGGAAAAAGATGTAGCTGAGTTGATATGTTATAATTTATAGAAATGAATTGAGTTGAAATTGGCAGGTTTTTGGGCATGAAATCATGTAAGAACCAAAGTTTTGGTTTGGCGGCCTAAAAGGAGAGTTTAAGCTGCCGAAACTGGAAGCAGCTCAATAGAGAAAGGGAAAGTGCAGCTTTGACCACCAAAGGTGGGACTTTCGGCCATCGAAACTGGTGGCACATGAGGCCTATGGCAACCAAACTTGCTGTCCAAATAGAGACGTTTGTCTATGTAAGGGTGACCTTCGGTTGCCAAACCTGCCATCGAAAGTCATAAGTCCAACAATTTTTTACCTAAATTGCTAAGAATAATTATGCTATATTTATGTTATGCGCTATGGGCGTTTAATGGATGTTTTAAATATGTTTTCAAGCTAATATTGAGTCTTTAATTTGAAGTTCGAAATGTAGGATCAGACATCGAAAATCAGGGACAACAGTGACAAATCGAGGATTCGTCAAGTACGATTAAGTTTCTAGGTGAATAGATATGAACTAAAATATTTTTATGATACAAAAACATATGTTTATGGCATGCTCATGCATCAATGCTATTATAGGTTGTTTTGTATTAGATTATGAGATATGTTGCATTATATTAATTATATGTTATTTTAAAGGTAGTATTGGAAGACACATGATCCCATATATTATGTTGATGATGGCTATGGATGATATTCCTAGGTTTGTCCCTTAAGTATGCTATGTTGTCCGTTTCAGCATGTCCTTCGGGATGTATCATGGACTGTCCCTCAGAAGTAACACTAGAGTGATTGGAAAATTTTAAGGGATATCTATGTTTATATTTATGATATGGTAAGATCCATATGGCCGAAAGGAGCTTCTGGGCTCATATTTATGTTACGAGTAGTTCCCAGAAGATAGCTATGCCAACTGGAACTTACCCAGGGATCTTGGTGACAGTATTATCCAAGGTAAAATGTTTGACAATGTTGCATGTTTACAAGCACAAAAGATATATTTTATGATTATGTTTTATGTATCTGCTCACAAAGATATTTCAAAATAGTTTACCCATTTTATATTCTCCCATCCTATCCCCGATTTTCAATCCCGTTTTTTACAAGTATGCAAAACGTACTGGAAAACACTGGGTAGTTCGGACATAATACCATGACGTAGTTTATGTATGTTTTACCTCTAGGATATGTAAATTTTAAAGACTATGTTTTTAAAATCTCATGGATTTTTTATATATATGTTTATGCTCAGTTTGATGATGTGTACAGGTATAATGTAAGATATATGTACTAGAAATTTAACTATTCCTTAAGTTAAGTTGTACCAAAAGTCTTTCATTTACATGAGATTATGTGTTAATAATGATGTTTATATTAGTGTTAATGTTACAACTATGGTACATAAAAGAGGATCCATTGGGTGTGGCACTATCTATATCAAAGGTGGCATATACATAGTGAAATCAGGATACCACCTCTCCTTGGAAGCTGCATAACTAGTACTTGTAAGTGGGTCCAAGCCCAACATCAAACAACAACGCATAATACTATGGAAAAATATTTGAAAATTTTGTCTTCCTCCAAAACTGAGTATCTATTTGTAGAAATTTTTGAATGAACATTTGCCATGTAATGGGCATATTAATAATAGATTGCAGATAATTCCTCCGGTGAAAAGGAGATATGCCATTTAGTCTGGATCCACTCAAACTTTAGACTGAGGTCTTCTTTGATTAATGGGGATACTTTTAATAGGTCTTTTTGAATAATTCAGATAAATTTCCCAATTATTAAGAAGTGTTGGAATAATTAGGCTTTTTAACCAACTAAATTATTTGATTCAAAAAAATTGCATTTATCCCACCATTTTATCATGACTCATTTGGTTAGCCATGGAACATTTTCCATTAAAAATTCGTTGAATTTTTTATATTTTTTTATTATAAGGAAATAATTTCATTTGAAAATCCATGGGAGCTTGTATAGGATTGTGAATTGTAGTCTTGGGTCTATTAAAGTTCCACTTACCTCAGTAAATTGATCATAGACAGATCTTACCTAATAAGCTATGGAAAATAAACCCCACGTGAACCATTCACGAAACCATGAGGAAAAGACCCAACTTTCTTTATTTAACTGAAATTGCATGAACCAACTGAATTTTTCGTTGCTTATTTTCGTATAATAAGACACCAATCCAAGCTTGGATGTAGTCAAAATAATTATAATATCTAGGTTTCTACAACTTAATTCTCTTTATTTAAAGAGAGAATCTCCCCACTTCTCGTGTGTTATTAGTCTCTTTATTATGAATTTACTAAAGGTCATTCATAAGCTGAACTTTCAATACGAGAGAATACTATAAAGCTTGTTTCTACCAGTATAGCCTGATAATAATCAAAGACTTTGGGTAGATAAGGTCTTGTAGAATGGTTATTTGTGTAGAAGCTGACAACTTCACTAGGGTTTAAACCTTTGTGCTTATAGTCTATGGAAGTTAAGAAATAATAACTAATTGGAATATAAGGGGAGTTTACCTCTTTATTATTTGAGGGAGCGATGTTTATTTTATATGCATCTTCTCAAAGTTTATTTGCACTTTTATGTGGTGGAGGAGAAATCTCATGAGACCTCTTTGATAGAGTTGTTGGAGTCTTTAAACTCATTTCTTATGTAAGAAATTCTCTAGTTAAAAATCAAGTAATGTATTAGCTCCTCCCCTAATAAACTCAATATCAAAATCAAATACAGATAAGATGGCTTGCTACTTAGCAAATATTTGTTTTGATGCGATGTTTTTAACATTTTTTAAGAGTATTTTTTTTTGCACTTTTGCAATCTATCTTGATTGGGATTTAATAAGTCAGATTTGAATTTATGTGCACACAAGACTATTGGTAGTATTTCCTTTTTTACCGTTGAGTAATTAACTATTGGTCATGTCCATATCCCACTAGTAAACCTGACCAATGATTCTTTGTTATTAAGCTTTTATTTAAGGATTACACAGAATCCTTTTTCTAAAGCATAAGTTTCTATGATTTTAAAGACTTCAGGATGAGGTATAACTAGGCAAGGAAGAGACTTTACCTTACATTAGTCTTTTTGACTGCTAGATTATATTAAAAACATCGCATCAAAACAAATATTGGCTAGGTAGCAAACCATCTTATCTATATTTAATTTTGATATTGAGTTTATTAGGGGAGAAGCTAATTCATTACCCAATTTTCTAACTACAGAATTTCTTATAGTAAATGAGTTCAAAAAAGCCAACAACTCTATCGAAGATGTCTCACGAGAATTTTCCTCTACCATCTAAAAGTGTGGATAGACTCAAAAAATATGCATATAAAATAAGCATTGCCCCCTCAAACAACAAAGAGGCAAACTACTCCTATATTCCAATCAGTTATTGTTTCTTAACTTCCATAGACTATAAGATCAAAGGCTTAAAATCTTGTGAAGTTGTCAACTTCTACATAGAAAATCATTCTACAAGTCCTTACCTACCCAAAGCCTTTGATTACTATCAGGCTATACTAACAGAAACAGACTCTATAGTATTCTCTCCCACTAAAAAGTTAACTTATGAATGGTCCTTAGTAAATTCATAATTAAGAGAGTAATAACACACAAGGAGTGGAGAGATTCTCTCTTTAAATAAAGAGAATTAAGTTACAAGAAGCCTAAATATTATAATTATTTTGACTACATTCAAGCATAGGCCGCTGCCTAATTATACAAAAACAGACAACAAAAATTTAGTTGGTTCATGCAGTTTCAATTAAATAAAGAAATTTGGGTTTTCTCCCATAGTTTCATGAATGATTCTTCACGTGGAGCTTATTTCTCATAGCTTTACTTAATAAGGTAAGATCTGTCTAGGATCAATTTACTGAGGTAAATGGAACCTTAATAAATCCAAGACAACAGTTCACAATCATGCACAAGCTCTCGTGGATTGTCAAATGGGACAATTTCCTTACAATAAAAAAATATTTTAAAAAAAAAATCAATTAACTTTCAATAGAAAATGTTTCATGGCTAACTAGGCTAGTCATGATAAAATGGTGGAATAAATGCGATTTTTTTTAATTAAAATCACATTTTGTCAAAACTAAAGAAGAGAAGAAAATGAGAAAATATCAAAAAATTTATTTATAGACACTCATGACCCATATGACATGTGAAGGAGGTAAAAGAGCTAAAATGCTCATTTCCAAGAGGCACAGACTCCTTCAAACCTTGCAAGATGCTATGTCTAGACTCTTACTTCATAATATTATCCCTAAATATGTATGCCCTCTTCTATATATATATCATGTTGTATAGAAAGGGGATGCACCTTTTGAAAAATCTAGAGTGTTTTCTTTTAAGTTTTTTTTTTATACTCTGGAAGTACTATTGTCGTTTCTTGTACAAGTATCATGTGAAATAAAATCTTTAAGTTTCAATCTTGAAGAAAGTGTTTGAGAATCTCAGCATTCATATTGAGAAATTAATTAAATAAGCTCGTGAGTTGTTAAAACTTAAAGAGCAATATCCTGAAGTCAATCAGCACGACACTATAGAAGGCTTGCTGGGAGAGCCTTCTGGAAAATTTGACTACAAAGTATTCTACTCCAAACCATTGCACGCAGATATCTGTCAGGTAAGGCCTAGTAGCACTTTAGTGGACAGATTTCAGAATAGAAATGGTGGGTAAGTTAAAGATAGAATGAGGGAGAAGAGAGTGAACATAGACAAGAGACGAGAGTGAGAAGAGAAGGAATATGAATTTTGATAGTAAATTTCTGATTGCCTTCTCATTGCTATACCTCATGCCTTTTTGTAAAATATGTGAGCTGGAGTTGGTTACAACCAACTCTTTCTCTCTCTTCCAGCTCATGTAACAAACTCTTCCCTCACATGCTATTTCTTTTACACTATTTCTTTTACATTATTTCTTATTTCTTCTATATGTGACAATACCCTCCCCATGAGGGTCTTCTTGACCCCAAGAAGACTGAAATTCGGGAAATTGGCTGCAAATAAAGCTATGATCTTCCCATGTGGCCTCTTCTCTTGGTAGATAAGTCCATTTAATGAGCCCTTGGAGAATTCGTTTCCCATTTATGAGAATTATGCGAGTCTTGAGCACTGCTTCAGGAGCTATGGACACAGTGTCTTTGTGAATTGGTGGTAATTGCTGTATTGCCACCTGTTGATCTCCAATTTTCTTTTTCAGTAAGGAGACATGAAAAATAGGGTGTATTTGGGCTTCATTTGGCAACTGAAGCTTGTATGCCACCAGTCCTACCCTCTCCATTATTTGATAGGGCCCATAGTATCTTGCAGCTAGTTTAAAGTCCCTCCTCAATGCCACTGAAAGTTGCCGGTATGGCTGCAGCTTTAAATAAACCCAATCTCCAACCTGAAATTCTCTTTCAGTTCTCCTCTTGTCAGCCATTTGTTTCATTCTATTTTGAGAATGTAGCAAGTTGGTTTTGATGAGTTGATTGACTTGTTGCCTCTTCCTTAAGAAATCCTTTACTGCCTCCACCTTGCAGTCGTAACTGGGTACTAGAACAAGGGCAGGAGGTTGGTAGCCATATAAAGCTTGGAAGGGTGGCATTTTCAAGCTGGTGTGGTGAGTGGTATTGTACCACCATTCTGCCAAGGGTAACCATTTAGCCCAAGAATGAGGCTTTTGGAAAGAAAAACATCTCAAATATCCCTCCAAGCATTGATTCACTCTCTCCGTCTGTCCATCTGTTTGAGGATGGTAAGATGAGCTGTGTGCCCATGTTACTCCTAAAAGTTTGAACAATTCTCTCCAAAATAGGCTAGTAAATACCTTATATCTATCCGAGACTACTGTTGTAGGCATGCCATGTAGTTTGATGATGTTGTCCAAGAAAAATTTAGCAATAGAAAAGGCTGTAAAAGGATGGTGAAGGGAGAAGAAGTGAGCATATTTAGTGAGGCGACATACCACTACTAGGATTGTGTCCTTCCCTTTTGATTTAGGCAATTTCTCAATGAAGTCCATGGAGAGCTGTTGCCAAGCATTAGAGGGTACCGGCAGAGGTTGTAGTAGCCCTGGGGAAGGACAGTGTTCTGTCTTACATTTGGCACATGTGTCACATTGCCGCACCCATTGAACTACTTCCTTGAACATTCCATCACAAGAGAAATGTCTGTGAAGCCTTTGGTAAGTGGCATTAATGCCAGAGTGCCCTCCAAGCTGTGAATTGTGGTAGATATCGAGTAGTTGTCGTCTTAGAGGCTCTGTTCTGTCTTCATGGTAGAGTAGGCCTTGTTTACAAGAATAGCCAGGATGACTATTTGGATCAATGGAGAGTTGAGAGATGAGGGCTTGAGCCTTAGCATCCTCTTGATAACTGTCTAGTAGTTACTGCATCCAGAGAGGTTGTACAGTAGCTTGTAAGGTCCAGGAAGAAGCAAGTGCCATATCTAGAATCCTGGATAGTGCGTCTGCTACTTTATTCTCCACCCCTTTCTTGTACAGAATCTTATAATTCAACCCCAATAGCTTGGAGACCCCTTTTGCTTGCAGGTTGGTATGCAGGCGCTGCTCCAACAGGTGTTTGATACTCTCATGATCCGTCTTGATGTAAAATTCCCCTTGCTCTAGAGAATGTCTCCATTTAGAGACTGCAAATGTAATAGCTAGAAGTTCCCTCTCGTACACTGACCGTTCCTTAGTCCTAGGACCAAAAGCCTTTGAAATGTAGGTTAAAAAGAAAAACCAACTGATTATATAGTTTTAGACGTAAACTGTGTCGTTTTGCATTCCTTTAGGTAAAATCCCTAAACCCTTCTCTGCTGTTATTTTGCCTTTTCTTACTCGAGTTCCATATCCTCCCTTTTCTCTCTCTAGGGGCATGCACCATTATTGTTAGAATCGTACAATTCACGATATGAAATACGATTCATGATACAAATTGTTGGGTGAATCGAAAGTAGTCATAATTTGGAGAATAATCGTATGAATTGGAAGTGAATTGTTAGAATCATAATGAATCGTTTGATTCATCGATTCACAAACAAAATGGCATTAATGGCTGAATTCAAGAAAAAAAGGAGAAAAGATCGAAAATCCAAGAGAATCAGAAATAGCCCCAGATACGAGATAGTTTTAACTATTTTTGTTTTAAAATTACTAACTTGATAACATGAGTTTGACCACAACAAAGCCGTTAGGTTTATGTCTAGTGCATGATATAGAATTAAGATACATGCATATACACACACATAATTGAATTTTCAAAAGTTGTCTGAATTTTACGATTCGATTCGATTCGATTCTCGATTAAAAAATTAGGATATCGTGATTCCTGATTTGACAACTATGGCGTGCACTGATTTAGTGAACTGAAATTTTAAAATACTCCAAAATGCTAATCTAACTGAGAAATAGCGTATAATTGAACCCAAAAATATTCTTTCAGTTATTGTTTGTAACCAAACTATTTGACCAAATGAATTTAGGTTTGGCTTGGTTGATCTCTTTAGGTCTGTTCAGTTCCATTTCTTATTAAATGCAATTCAGTTTTTCCAGTTCAATCTGTTTTGGAACTGACCATTTGCACACCTTATAATTACATTTCCTAAGGTAATTTACAAACTGACAAATATATTACTTGTGTTAACTGAATCTAAGATATGCACTTTGGTTTACTGGCTAGTTAAGCTTTTGACGAATTGAATTTCTTGAATGCTCCTGCGGATTTTTTTTATGGTCGCACTAATGTGTTTCTTTTCTGCCATTCTGTCAGGTTATTGTCATAAAGACTGTACTGTTAGTTCAACAAGTTATATGAACCAGGAAGTTAAATTCTTGATTACCTGCAAGCAGTGTTACAATGCCAAAGCTGTTTCTCATGAACGCAGTAATGAGTCTCCGACTACTCCCTTGCCCTTTCAAGGGCAAGAATCACATAATATACCAACAGCCACCAAAATCACAAGGATTAAGTTTCGGAATCAACCATTAATATCTGTCAGAACCCAGGAGAGTAGTTCTGAAATGAAACAAACTACTCCCAGTCAGGCGACAAAAAACCGAAGTAGATTATGTAGTTGGGGGGTCATTTGGAAGAAAAAGAACATGGACACAGGAATTGATTTCCGCCGTGAGAACGTTCTTCTTAAGGGCAGTTCTGAGAAGTTGAAGCCTGTTTGTAACCTTTGCAAAAAGCCATATAATCGTGATCTGATGTATATCCATTGTGAAACTTGCAACAGTAAGCATTCTCCACAATCCAAATGTTCGTTGATATTTCTATGTAAAAAAATGCTTGCTCTAATTTCTGTTTATGAACCATTTGTATTTGGCTTCGTGCAGGTTGGTTTCATGCTGAAGCTGTGGGACTTGATGACTCCAAACTTTCTGAGGTGGTGGGATTCAAATGCTGCAGGTGTCGTAGAATAAAATCACCAAAATGTCCTTATGATAACCCTGAAGGTGAGAAGCTAGTGATCCATAAGCCAGGTGAGAGGGTGTTGAAGAAAGGAAATATAGGAGTGGGCAATGATTCTGGAACTGCTGCCAGATCTAAAGTGTGTGAACTCACTACTTCGATGTTTCCCATGGAGGAAGTGTTGGTGCATGATGATGATCCTCTGCTTTTCTCTGTTTCTAGAGTTGAACAAATTACAGAGGAAAATTCTGGAGCAGAGGTTGAATGGAATGCTGCTGGACAGGGGCCACAGAAACTACCAATCAGAAGGCATACAAAACCTCAATTAAATTCTGAAGATATGTTTGAGAACAACCATGATGCGGAATCATGTGTTCCTGTTGATGGGAATAACCTCGTGAATCCTAAAGAGGAGTTGCCTTCTTGTGCAGAGTGGGATGTTTCTGCTAATGGCCTCGAAGGGGATGTGATGTTTGACTGTGAAGGTATGAACTATGAGGATATGGAGTTTGAACCGCAGACGTACTTCTCTTTCACAGAGTTGTTGGCGTCTGATGACAGTGCACAGTTGGATGGGTTTGATGCTTCAGGGAATGTTGTAGGAAATCCTGAAAATCAGTCTTGTACAGTTTCACATGATGAAGTTCTTGAACATTGCACAATGGATATGTCGATTGATGAGCAGGAACTAGTGAGTGCTCCCCAGTCAACCACGAATGGTAGGCAATGTAAGATGTGTTCACACTCAGAACCAGTCCCTGACCTTTCATGTGAGATTTGCAACTTGGTGATTCACAGTCATTGTTCTCCTTGGGTTGAGTCATCATCTCCAGAAGGCACCTGGAGCTGTGGTAATTGCAGAGCTTGGCGGTAGACAACTTCGTTGTTAAATGGTGTTTGGTTTTTCTTTTGGTGGGATAGTGATGCATAGAGAAGTTATATTGGAAAAGGGCTGTGAACTAAAACCATACTTGAGTAGCATTATCGAGGTTTTGCATTATCAACGGGAAAGACGACGACGATGAACCATGTTGATTCTTCATTGCTGAGGATTCTTTCGTAAAATGTGGACAGGGGATCGCCGAGTATAATTGATTGTTGAGGGCAGAGCTTTCCCTTTTAAGTCCTACTTGTAGAATCAATGTGCCGAAGTCCCGACCATTTCTTGATGGGGTCTAATTGGTTGGTTCGCTTCACAACCTCACACATAGTTTCTTAAGTGGGGAAGATAAGCAGGTTTTTTTAGTTGTGCTTATCTGATTACCTTGCTTGCGTAGATTACATTCGCAGCCCCTATATTTTCACTAGATGAGCTTCAAAAGCACGAATTTTTACTGTCTTGGTGGATCTCCAATGTCTAATGATTAGATGTGCACATATTCACGAAAAAAAAATATTAAAAATTTTTATGGCTAAATTTGAACTTCACCCCATATTTTAGACTGGCATTCTCACATATCAATTATGTCAAATAAATAAATGATTTTCATGCAACTTTCATTCAACATGAATTTTATGTTAATAAATTAAAAATAAAATAATGAAACATAACCAAACTGGCAAAGTTGGTATAAATTACCCAAGCTGCTCGTCATCCATCCCACCTGTTCCAACTTTTAAGTCCAAGAAAGCTATTGTTAACACTCCTCCCCTGTTTAACTATCTGAAATTCCACTTCCAAGAAAGCTGGCAGTGGCAGGCTCCATAATGTAAGCATTTGAATTTCCTTTCTGCAAAAAAAGATAGCTCAAACCCAAATGAAACCAAACCATCAAGGCCTTTGAACATCAGTGAGATCCTAGAAAAAAAGTGTAGCAAGGAAAATACTATAGATATATTAATAGATCACATCCTGTTGAATTCCCCTATTACTCTTATTGAAAATATAACTATGCTGACAATCAAATACAAACTATTACAACTCATTCTACTTCATGTTATATATCTTACAATGCGGTCAGATTTCGTAGTACAGAAACCAATCCACTAAAACTGGTAGAGAGAATAAAAAAAAAAAAAGAGGAAAAAAACCATCACCCCAATTGATTAAAAAAAATGAAAAGGAGTCTCACTAAGCACATTACAATTGTGCAAAAGAATCTCAAAATCCCGACCAACCCCATCGAAATTCCACAAATCACTTTGACCATAATTTACCTCACCAGTCAGCCCTTGCATCATCAAGTTCCTGATTCACCTCTTGACTTGAGGGAGGGAGGGATGGGGGGGCCAGCTGTGTAAATCACGTTTACAAGTGTATATTGAACAAATCTTCACAAATCAATAACTTTTCGTATCATTACAGCAGACCGGCCAACATGGCCCCAGGATCTGTCGTAGCCTTCACAGGACTAGTTGGTTGCACTACTGGAGGTGCTGGTGGTGCTGTTGTAGGTCCACGTGGAGCTGTAGGAATGCTAACCAATTGTTCCTTAACGAACTCCTTCAGCCTGCAAGTTAAAAGGTCAGAAACATATCGCATGTTGTCAATTATAGGTTAAATGGACACCAAGAATATCCTGAATACATACTCAAATGTTAGCGTTGGGTCCCCTGAGGCAACAGTCATTCGCAACTGTGTTCTGTCTGCTGGATCAGTTTCAATTCTTATCTGAAATATGACATTGAAAAGTATGCCATAACAGAATCAGAGTTTTTAATTACATTAGAGAATAAAGACTGAAGTGTAGGTGAGTGCCTCTAAACTTAAGCAAGGACCCAATATGGATCCATCCTCGGTGAACCAAAAACAAAAGACTGCACCAGCAAAAAAGAAATAGCAGGATACACAAATATAACATCATTAAGAGTTGGTATTGAGCAAATTTCACATTTACGAACTTCAAATTAAAAAAAAAAAAAACCACAATTTGTTCCAACCTAGAAAAAGGGGTACATGTTTCCAATTACAGGTGCTAAAATATGTCGGCCCACTAAAAATCCACTATTACTTGTACAACAATAATAGGACACAGACAAATAATAAAAAACCAACTCTCTTACCAAGCAGAGCATTGCCCTTGTAGTCTCTGAGTAGAAAGTTGTACTTGCAACCAGGTTATTAGGATTTGGATCCTAAAATAAAACATGAGATAGTTAACAACTATTGTGAAAATGGGGGGTGGGGTGGAGGGGAGTGAAGAAAGAAAGAACAGCTTACAAGTCCAGGACAAATCATCATACGGAAGCTGTTAAATAGGTTTGCCATTTCTACGAGAGGCAGTGGTCTTACACCTCTAACCTGCATAAAAAATAGAAAAAATATGAGCAAATGCACATTAATAAACACAAAGGATGACTGGAGAAAGTTCTTGTAGGTCGACCATATCATATGACCCGTAATTCACAGTATCAATTATCAAATAAGTTAAGTTTTGATATTCCTTACTATAGAGATGTAAAAGCAGACCTTCTCTAAGATAAGTCAACCTCAGCTAGCATCTTATTGTCTAAAAATCAAGACTTTAATTACTACATATAAAAATATCAAGTGCAAGGACTTCAATATATGTTTCTACATCACACGCAAATAATAGGGTACTCATACACAATGTCAATGGAAATCTAGAACCAGAATGTGTTAAATGAGGTAAAGATGGAGAAAAGTCTATACTGCCATACACAAGGCAGAATGTACATACTACTTCTTGAAGCTTCAGAGGTGGCCCTGAAAGTGATCTCCACTGAGGAAAGAACTCTTCTGCAGATACTGATATAGGTTGAAGAAATTTGTTCAGCACTGCTGGGAGCCGAAGCTTCACATTGACCTAAATAAAGCCCAGAAGTTAAGATTTATAAAATAATCCCTGACTTTGTAAAATTTAGGAATAAGGAACAGAAAATAGTCATCTACCATATTGGAACCAAACTTGTAGGAGAAGTCGAGAACAGCAACATCCCTGCTTGGGTGAAGATTCAAGACTTCAAGTGGACATTGTACCTAGACAGCCAAATAAAAAATATGAAAAGAACAATTAATCAATAAACAGAGCAAAACATATCTAGGACAACTCAAATGTCAACAACCAACAAGAAAACTTCAAGACATTACACCTGTGCCCGTGGAGGAATAGTTTCAGGCACTAATGAAAGCTCTATTTTCAGATGTGCAGGAGGCAATATTAGAGCTCGAACAGAATCAAGTGAAGAAGTATTTTTGTTTCCCAGGAAAAGTATGAGACGCCCATGATGTGCCTGCCACTCTGCTTTTATGCCAATCTGCAAAGTACATGCAAAAAATCTGAAAAAATCGCAAGGCCAATAAAGTGCAGCAAAAGGAGGTCACTTAAACATAAAGAGGAGAAGATTAATGATAAATGAACTTCAGTAACCCATGTGAGAATATATGCAGAACAAAATTAAAAATCTTACCTGAATGTATGGATCCTCATATAGAACTCCACTATCTTTCAAGCATAAAGCATAAAATCTTTCATTGATATTTCCTATAGGCTGCCATCAAGGTAAAACATTATCAACTATCAGAAGCAAGAATCTATTTTGCTATGAAAGTAGTGTCAATTCTAAACAACAGAACTGAATTGTGCTAATATGCTACTTCGCTGAGGAATGGAAAAGCATCATATATTCCTAGAGTAGGCAATTTTCGACACGACCCATTTATATGACATGACTCGACACATAGTTAAATGGGTTTGGCTTTGTAGTAAATAAGTTCAGGTAACAAATTGGTCAATCCTTAGCCATTTATGACAAGCTACAAATGCAGGTCTAATCAAGTAACTTGATTAGACTCACACTAACCCATTTATTTAAATGGGTTACCTATTTTATATTGACCTATTTAAACCTATTATGATCCATTTATATTAATCAACTTAAATTTATTAGATTGATTATTTATTGATAATTAAATTTTATTTGGATTGTCATGTTTAAAAATATTATAAAATTTTCACACATTAAATAAATAAATAAATTTTGCAAAAATATATACAAATTTAAAAAATTAATATTTTATTAAATCTTTCACATTGTTAAATCCCACATTAGTTTGGAAGCTTTTGAGGTAGACTTTGGTCCAGTCTATTTTCTTAACATAGTATCAGAGCCTCCCATCCAATGCTGGGTTTCCTATTTGTGTTTGGATTAGGCGTGTTGGGCCTCCTAATAGTAATATATATAAATATTTTATTTTTTATAAAATATAAAGAAGTTACTAATCTAAACTTAAGTTAATTTCAACAAATATTAATATATATAAATTAAGATCCTAAGAATTACTAATAATAAATATAATGT
The DNA here is from genome assembly GCA_948266635.1 of Cnidoscolus chayamansa. Lineage (NCBI taxonomy): Eukaryota > Viridiplantae > Streptophyta > Magnoliopsida > Malpighiales > Euphorbiaceae > Cnidoscolus > Cnidoscolus chayamansa. Next base: position 15,253 of record CAOGCB010621304.1, read on the forward strand.
TAATATTTTAATAAATTCATGTATTAATAAAAA
>CAOGCB010621830.1:0-10580 GCA_948266635.1 Cnidoscolus chayamansa
ACTTATCTACAAAAAGCTTATCCTGTGAGATTAAAATCTTTGCCCATAACAACTTGGAGCCTACATGATATTGTGATATATAGAAAAGCTAATGAAGATCCCACCATGCACTAGTATAGTTGTTGTTGATCAATCACTTCTGGGTGCAGCCTCTTCTTCCCCCTTATTGGGACTCCAAAGAGCTTCACTGATCCATCTGACTCCTCACTTGAAGACTTACCCAAAGCCCTTATTTGATCTTGAAATGAAGATCCTAGTTCTACAATCTTGGGAGAATTTGAAGCTTGTGCAGGCTTTACATGGCTTTGGATGAAGTAGATTATGTCATTGTAGAGGGTTTTCATGTGTGAAAGTTCTGATAAAAGCATAAAGTTCTTTCTTCTGAGTCTTTGATTATCTTCAGAAAGAGCTGTTAGGAGATCTGCTGTGGGTTTTGGAGAAAATGGAGGATCAATCCAACCAAAGCTTTCTTCTTGTTGGAGAATATGATGAGGTAGTACCACTTGTGGGTTCTGGTTCAGTGGAGTTTTTCTCCTGTGGATCTCAGTTAACAAGTGCTTTGCTCCTTTTCTGAAGTTCTCATTTGCAAACTCCCACCTATCTGCTACTACTTTCTTAAACCCCTGCAACATTGTTAGTTACTTCCATTAATAAGGAATTTGGATACAAATGAAAATTTCAAATTTCAAGTGTATGCAGTCAATAGTCTATTTAATTTAGAGTTGGAAATCTCTCTATTTATTCAATTAATTTGTATGTAATTTGTACTTTATAAAAACATATGTAACATCAACTAATTAAGAATCTGAATATTCTAAAAAAGTAATAAATATACTCAATATGTACTTTTCATATTGCTCCTAAAATACAATGCCTCACATAGCATATATGGAGATCATATAGTTTCAAGAACCATATAGTAATAGCATATGTCAAAGGTGAGATGCAAAATATTGATACATTTAGGTCAGTAGATGAAATAAGTTCATGAACATGCTTAGTCATGATGAAGAGAGAAAGAGAGGCTTACATAGGTGTTGAGCTGCCTGACAAAGCTAGAGAAGTTGTTGTGCTTGAAGTAATTAGGAAGGAGATCCCTAGCAAATTCAGGAGGTCTCCAAACAACAAAGGAAGAAAGGTCATCACCCCAAGACACAATATGATCACTGAGAGGGTCATCAACAAGCTGGTAAGTCTTTGTTAAGAATGGTGCAGGAACTGCTTTGTTTGAATCTACTGAGAACACCATCTCTTCATCACACCTCTCCACTGTAAAAGCCATTTTCCATTAATTACCCACTAACTTCAATCTCTTCTCAGAATCTCTACAAACTTGGACTCAACTTTCACTGCTTGTAGCTCTCTCTCTCTCTCTCTTTTAAAGCAATTTCTTCTCTCTATCTCTCTCCTCATTATTAATTCTCCAGCTTTATGAAACAGAAACATATGACCATGTCACTAAAATATAAGCTTTTCACTGTGGTTTCTAACTTTAAGAAACAAATTAAAATGCCCCATGTCAGTATATAAAATTTATTTTCTTTTTTCTTGCATAATAATAATACCCAATAAATTAATATTCTGTTGAAGTAAGAGTGAAAAATTGGATCTTGGAGGTCATCAACTTTTTGTTAGATTAGGGCACATATAGTATTTACTTTAGGAATGCCTTTCCATGGAAGGACAAATTAATTTGTTCCCTTTTGATTTTTCTTTTTCTTAAATTTGTAGACTTTTTTGTGGCAAAAAGAATACAATATATATATATACTCACCATATAACTTTCTTTAATTTGTACAAAAGAAAGATAAAATTAGTTCACAAAAGGGGTTTGATTCCAAACACATCTCTGCTCCCAAGGAGAGACATTATATTCTTCTCTAGAACTGAAACTTGGCAGGTTGTGACCACACATTTATGTTTATATATATATATATATATATAAAATTGTATCCATTGCTTGGTTGCTATCATCAAGGAGAAGACTGAGAATCTCATCAGTTCACTGGAGTCTTATTGTTGATGTGCATATTATATTTTCTATTATGAGTATTTTATTAATGATGAACAGAAATTTTATATTGATTATTTTATATATTGATAGGATGAAATTAAAAAAAAAAAAATAGCAGTGGGACTGAATGTTGCATTGGGTTCATTTACATAGAGCTATGTCTTTGATTCCTTTTCTTTCTATTTCTATTTTTGTTTCATTTCTATGCAATTCTTGGCATTTTCTCATTTCATCTTTTTACCATTTTCATGCCTTATTCTCTCAGTTTTGATTCTGAACTAATAAAAATTTAATGTGTTTTTTATTGCATGACACCTTTGAAGATTGAAATGGATAGTGCTCTCATAAAAGTATATCACTGGTTAATGAAATATCATTTTCTTGTCCTTTTTCCCTCTTTCTCCAATTCAACCAAACCATCCCTCACAGACTTGCTTCACTATAATTCTTATACAAATTTCCTTTTTTTTTCTTTTGAATCTTAAAAATGAGTCTATTAATTCTATTTAATTTCAAAAAAAAAAAAGAGAGAGAAATTACTTGTTAAATGTTGATTTTGAAAACCCAACTCAAGATCCATTAAAAAAAAGCAATTCAAGGAAAAAAAAATGTAGATTCTAGTCTATTTCTAGGGTTTGATTTGAAAATGAGATGGTTCAATTTTCAGAGTGGGTTAGAAAATGAAGCATAGTGCTTGTGTGTTGAACAATGATTGGTTGGTCCTCCAAATAGGAAACCCTTTTGGAAGAGGCTGAACTTAGAATCCATCCTGAGGTCAAAAAAATAATGCTGTCCATATATAAATAAAATTGAAGATTCTATTCCAAATAAGAACCACTTCTTCAGTTTCTGAGAACAAAATATATATATATATATATATATATATTGAAAGTGGACAAGTTATGGCTTGCATCCATCACATGATCTTTCTCTTCCACCATGTGACCCATTCTGCTTTTCCTTTCTTTTCTTTTCTTTTCTTTTCTTTTCTTTTCTTGGCACTCATAGAAAGAGATTCAGCTAGGCGTAGGCTTTTGTCTCTTATTAGCACAAATCTAAATGCACCTCATGTGAGCTTTGAGTGCAATGATCTTGGATTATCAAAACCCAAATTATTATTATTATTGTACATGGATTTGCTAAAAATTATTAGCCTTTTTTTATATTTTATTATTACTACGACAGACATTCTGATTTTGGGTATTATTATTATCTGTGATTTATAATTAAAAATAATAATAATAATAATAAAAAAAGAAGAAGTAGGCAATCAAAAAGTAAATAATGAAAATGAACATGGAAAGGATCTAAGGCAACTTTAAGTAATAATGGAATAAAAGAAATGGATTTGGTAAATGGATCTTTGCATCATTACCTCTCATGCAATTGTCTCTCTCAACAATCACCAAAACAAAACCATCCATGAGAAGAGAAGTAGTTTTTTTTTTTTTAAATGAATGGAGAAAGAGAAAAAAGAAGAGGATGATGAATAGGCCTCAATGACAAAATTTGCTTTAGAGGGAGGAAACATCATCTTCTTTTAACACATCAACATGGATCTTCCTCTTACCAAAAGTTTATGGAAATCCCTCTTTCATTTGCTTTTCTTCTCTCTTTTTTTTTCCAAAGAAAATCTCTTTCAATGTCTAATTAATTAATTTTACTTTTTTAAGGGATTGAGAAGATTTTTTAGTGTAGAAAATATGCATTTTTTTTATTATGTATAATTGGATTCTTTTGTAGTTTATCATAATATTTAGAGAAATTCAATTATTTGGTGAGTATAGGTCTTCAAAATTAGGAGTATTGATTGGTGATTAGACAAGGAAGATAGTTGAATATGGATGCAAGTAATATGTACTATCTTGAAATGGGATTGTACTATCTTCTCACAATCATATGCTCCCAATGCCAATGAGTTTAATATAGTACAACTTCATGCAATTGTGTTCGTAATACGATAGTACTCACTGTCTATGTGGTCTTTATTTTTTTTGTGTAGTACATCTTCTTGGGATTATATATAACTTTGGATTGCATCGTCTTCAACAGCAAACGGATTTCAGATGTGGAGTATTCCTACAGGAGCGACCTCAGATCACATGCAGACACTCTCAGATCATTCCTTATCTCTTATTGATGGTGTTCTTATGTGTTCTCAGGTCGCCCCTGCCGGGCTTTCCTCCACCGTTTAATCAGTTTGATGCTGAGTACTTGGAGTCCGCCCAATCAGATTCGGCTACTTGGTACCTCTCTTACACTTTCGTTTTTCCGTTTCAGCTATTATTTTTTATTTACAAGTAAGATTTTTTTTTTTACACAAATTTACTATTCAAATTCCCCGAATTTTCAAAAATATTGGGGAAAATAATATATTTTTTAAAAAAAAGTCATGGTCAATGTTTTACAAAATTGGACATGTTTGTTGACAGGTACGTTCAACTAGCATGATTATTCAAAATTAATCGAAAGAGTTTCTAAAAAATATATTAAGATTAAAAACTAATAAAAAAGAGCAAACTAAAACCAAATCAATGCATCTGTGTACGCATAAACCATTCAGATCTAACAGTAACCCACGGAGCCAACAAATCAATAGAATGACTTCAACCCACGAGCAATCTGTATGCCCAAAACAATTAACAATCAGTAATAAACCCTTTCTTAAACTCGCAGGGCAGTGATTCAATATACACCCATTTACTCCATTGCCATTCAATTAATTCAAATAATTAAATTTACCCCATCAAGTAAATCTGGGTAATAATGAGGACGGGCGCGAGACCATCAGAGTTATTTTGTTGATTAGCGACACCGTCTAGTTCTGCTGACATGCGACCCCGTCAAGGCATCGATCGAGGTAAGCATATGCGAGTTTAGATAGTAAGACTGCAGCTTACGAGGTGGGACTGAGGCATGCAAGGGCAAGGCTTCGAGGATGAGGAAGAGGAAGTGACTTTGGTGTCAACGGGTGAGGGCATGAGGAAGATAAGTGCAAGGAATGGATGAGACTGAGCAGAAAGGAGTACGTGAATGAGGTAAGGGCTGGCAGAAAAACGACGCACCTAACCAAATAAACTGGTTTTCTTAAGAATTTATTAACCGAAACCAAAATAATTTATGTAGTTGAGTGGTTCAGATCAAGGCAGGTTCATCACTGATGAACACAGCAGAGAGAAAAGCATTGCGATAATGACATCAAAATGCAAGATGTGATGGAAAACCAAATCAAATATGTAGCTTCACATGCATGCATGTATTTATGTACATATCAATGCGGACGTCCGAAAACAACTGATAATTTATGTAGGAATATATGTCCTACGTCAATACCTACAATGTGCAAACGAGTGTTCATCATTCCAGATTGATCTTGATAAATAAATTGCATACTTAAATTATAAATAAAGAAGTTACTAAACCAAAATCCTTACACCGGACTTAATAGCAAGTAGCTCTTCCTTCTCAATTTTCTTCCAGACCCCATTTATCATCAGACAGCCTCTAATGTCTGATGGCAACAAAATATTTTCATCTGATTCACACTCGACTTCTGCACCAAGTAGCTCTCTCATCTTCTTAACACTCGACTTATCTAATAAACAAATATCATCACTAGCTTCCCTTTTGTTCCTGGTCTCAGCAGATGGCTGATCACATTGAACATCGGAACTAGGTTCTTCTGCACCACTATGATTCATTTCTGAGATTTGTGTTCTTTCTGATGAATCCCCAGGCATCTTAGTGACGTTATTATGGTCAAGGACAGGAAGACAGCCAGAAGACCCAAGATCACGAGGCAACATACCAATTGGACATGGGTTCCATGATTTCACCACAGACCATCTGCTTCCTCTTCCCAAATCACCATCTGTCATCTTCACAATTCTTCGCTGAGCCAGGTGAAATTTTAGCAACTCTAGCTTATTCTCAGCTTGATGGATAGACTCATCTTGCTGGACAAGGAGGTCACTAGTACTCTTAGGAGAATAAATTTCTTCAGTGACATCTAAATCTGGAAAACTGGGAAAACATAGTTTGCTGAGTTTCTCCATCAAACGGATGTTTCCCATCAGCTCAGCAAGATGCAGTGCTGAATCCATAAGTTGCTTGTTGCCACGTGATGATATAATAAGACTTTTACGTAGCACATCCATCAGAATTGGATTCGACATATCTGTTTCTGATGCAGAAACTTCAGTTTTGGTTTTGGCATGTTTGTGGAAAAAGGGCTTCAGTAACTTAAGTTGTCCAACAAGCCATGCGAACAAAAAAGAAAGTTGTTCAATTTTGTCAGTTCCTGTCTTAGACTCCATTGATGCCAAATATGTTCCTAAATAAAAATTTCAAAAGAAGTCAACAAGAATCCTGCAAAATTTTTGTTAACATAGGAGACATTGCTGCATCTGCAGTTACCTGTTGCATATTTCATGGCTTCTTGAGTCCCAATCATATTTAAAATGGCCTTAAGAAGCATTACGAGTAATTCTGGTTCCTTGTTCGATAATCTTGTTATCACAAGCTTCCATCCATCCAACTGTTTGTGTATGTCTTGGCCAATTTGGTAATCCTTAGGAAGCCACACCAAATCTGATGAATCCAAAGCCTTGAGCAAGATGTCCAACAATACAGAGAGTACTTCTGAGGAGGAGTTGGAATATAAATGAAGAAGACTTTTCAAAGTCTTCGTAGCGTGCTTCTTAGAACCTGAATATATGTAAATGTACATCATCAGGTAGCATATGAAATGCATCTTATACATGCTGATAATACTAATATTTTTTCCCCTTTCCTTTTTTTAAAGGGCCTTTCCATTTAATATATTAATATTTGAGTACAGAAACTAATTACCAAAAGGGCTTGCAGAGTAAAATAAAATCACGAATCAAAATCAATTAGTGCTTTCAGACTGTAGAGGGAAAGAATGCCATGAATTACAGATACCTTTGGCATCTAAAAAAATTTCTCAGAAAAGAGAAAGAGTACAATATCTTACCCCCAGATTTTGACAAATTCAGCTTGCTGGCCATAAGAGAAAAAAATTTATTACGGCCATAAAGCTGTTCCCGATGTTTTCCACCTACAAACATCATGCTTATTGCTTAATAAGATTGCAAACCTAAACTAGTGACAATGAAGATCTGTAATTGCATAACAGGACATGATAAACCAAATTAAACGATACATGCACATAATATCCCTGTTAGGATACAAAAAGTTCCAAGGTTTACAAGTTCAACATAGACTGCTTTGGCAGTGACAGGAGTTAAGCAGTTGCTATGGTATTCAACAAGACACTAAAAATATTGTTTTTCTGACCTTATGAGAAAATTTGGGAATATATTATTAGATCAGGATTCAGGCCAAGTCTTCCTATTAAAGAACTATTCTACATAATGGTTTTTAAAAAATAAGAGTAAAAAAATTACAATATTCACATTATCTCAGTAGGTATGGCAACCTAAACAGCATATGTCTTTACTGTGTACTGTTTAGATCCCAAGGAGAATAAACTGAAAGCCCCAAAACCATGTCAGCATCTGAACTACTTCTAGCTTAGTTGGCTTCGATTCCTTTTTAATACTTGAAATGCTATATAATGTTATTTTCAATGAACCAAGAACTAACTGATTTTTAAGAGATGGTGGTTTTCAACTGAAAATGTGCAAGTATACTACTTAACTACTGACAGCTTTAAAAATATTTATTGACAGCAACAGCCACTAAAATTAGAGGGAAAAACTCTATAAACAACATCCTTTAATCTTTTTTGCAAACTTCTCCATAAATTAAAGTCATCAACAGATTACATAAGCTAGAGAAAAACACCGATATGAGGCATCAATTATCAAGAAAAAGCAAAAGAAAGAGTTGCCAACATACGTTTTCCTTTGATTAGTGAAGAACCAGGCAGAGAACTCTGCCTAACTTTCAAGCATGTTGCTAATTCCTGCAGTTTTGATTTGATCTCTTTCCTGATTTTGGCAGTTCCATCTCTCCGGATAGGAATCTCTTCAGACTGAGGCTCCCAATAATAAGATTTCAACCAATGAATTGCCTGAGATTATCAAAAGCAGATATGATGAAGTTGCATTTTGTGAAGATTAGATTCCAGAAAATTTAAAAAAAAAAATATTCTCAAAACCATTTTTTGTCAGCATAAAATTCAATTAAACGTGGTTATCTAGAGGGCAAAATATTTTTGTGTGAAACGATAAGAGGCAATTAAATTTATTGGCCTTTATGAATATAATACGCAGTACCAATTGGCTCAGCACAGAAAGACGTCTAATTCTACTACTGAAGGTCAGAATATTTACAAGTTTAAGGTTACTTAACTTAGAAAAGTTACGAGTCAAAATTAGTGAAGATTAATAGAAAATATTTTCAAGCAAGAGTTGGTGCATTTAGAAGATGAGCATTAGCAAACATTGATTAAGAAGTATGCCTGAGCTATTTCCTAGAAAGTAGTTACCAGAGAAGACAAGTGGCAAAAACTGGCTTTTGGTGGGGCAGTTTGATTCAACAACAGCCCGAAAAGAAAGCATGAGAAATTAATATGGCAGTTTCACCAGAATAACTAAATTAACCAATATAGAATAATCAAGAATATTATGGAAGACAATCAAATGAAATGATTAAAAAAATTATTACATAGATAGCATACCTTAACTGCTGAATCCCTAACCAGGGTCAGTGCAGGCAGATCACGATGAGAACCCTCTACAGTTAGAGTAAAGTAAGTAAATAAAGACATGAGTTCCCCAGTTTTCAAAACAAAATATGTTAAGAACATACTCCATGAATCAAATTAATGGACAACTACTGAACTTGCAGTAAATATGCATCACTTCGCATGCATAAAAGCAATTAAAGAATGTAATACATTCTAGATATATTGTAATCACAATTGTAAAATAGTAATGTAATCATTATGGCATTTAAGAATTGTAGGAACTGTAGATGCAATTTTAGTACAGAACAATGCCAATAGATCAGAAAGACACCAAATTTCTACTAGCAAATGGAACATAATACTTGATTTTCTATCCCAATGATTCCATTAGTTAATGTCTAGAATGGACTATGCAAAGGCATACCATGACGAATGTCAATCAGTGTACGTGGAATACCAATTGCAGCAGCTGCCTCAGCTATTGAAATTTCAGTTTTTTTCCGTGTCTTCTCAACAACACAGTTCACAAGCCTTCAGGGACAAAACTCAATGTCAGCCTAATAATTCTGTATCCACGTATTGTCACACAAAACTACTGACACAATCAGATAAACCTCAAGTGTAAACTTGAACAAATTTAATGGTGAACAACATTTAAACCATGAAAGTTGAGTGTCCTAACTTTTATAAACTTAAAACTATAAATGAAAATATGCACATGCTTTACAAAGCCATCTAACTAATAAGTTAGTCCTCATACTCAGTTAACCAATAAACTGTTAATATGTCGAGATTTTGAGTGCAGAAAATAAAATAAAAAAGAAAGACAGCATTTAAGGATGGAAAGCAGCCCATGTAAGAATCACTATTTTGTAAGGACCTATTGAGCAGCATATATGAGTACAACTGTGGAGCCAGAAGATGAAGAACAAAAACCATTGCGAAGCAAAGAAAACTTACCTCAAAATTGCCATGCAATATAGCATGGCCAGCATTTGCTCTGAATGTATAGCGTCGCTTGCTAGGTCTTTCCTATGGTAAAGAGAAAAACAGAAATATTTTTTATAATATCCCAAAAAATAATGATAATAACAAAGACAAGTGCAAACTATAAGAACCATAAAACAACAACACTGATGCGTTTCAAATAGCATGTTTCTTCTCATTTACTTATGCTCGAATTTGGACTCTGACCGAAAGAAAGAAAATCTGCCTAAAGAAAGAACGTAGAGAAAGCTTAACTGAATTTGCCCAAATTCGAATAAAGAAATTACCTGTAGAAAGGATCCTTTTGCTGAATTTCGACGATTGAAGCAGTCACATCAATAACAACTGGTAGGCATCCTCTGCTTCGCCAAGTTGATATCTGAAGAAAAAAAAAAGAATTTCTATTGATAAATATATCCAGAAAATAAGACATTTACACTGAGAATGCCAATAATTTTATCAATCTTCCAGGGGAAAGAGAGAGAGAGAGAATTGGATCTTACTCTTTTAATGGCAGATTCAATCTCGTCTGGAGAATCTGAAAAAAGAGAATCTCTAACCCATGCCCACTCATCCCAGTTCAACCAGGGCACCAGCTTGTAACTACGCGATGATGATGATTTCACTTGGTCATCAGCATCAGGCGCTAGAGTTTGCTCCTCGAATCCTAACAATGCATCCATGAAGAAGCACCTACTAGCAGATACTTTAGCGCAAAGGGATTACAAAACCTGATCCTTCTGTTTTGAAAATATATTGAGTAGAAGTGATGCTTCCAGTTTATCGACCCTCCATTAGAGTCTGAGAGTAAAACCTCTGAGCTCGTCCTAAACCCTAAACCTCAGCGTGTTTAGGAATCAGAAGCACTGAACAGTAGGGTCCCGAATCAAAATAAGTGGGTCG
>CAOGCB010622001.1:0-14759 GCA_948266635.1 Cnidoscolus chayamansa
GTGGCCAATTAAAGCCAGGTCCCAAATGGCAAATGTTAATACCATATATAGGACCCGTTCCATCCTTTGCAGCTGGTTCAGTGCCAATGAAGGGGGCCATCAGCTATTGTTGAGCAGATCTCCTGACCTTGCAGAGCTTCAAAGTCATCAACTCAATGACGATAGGGCGGATTTGTTAAGGCCTTTCGATACGATGCACACCTCAATTACCGCCCCCCCAACACACACATATTCTTAGTAATAGGAATGTATTCCTAAAAGATCCACTAGCTTCTATATATAGAGGGAATTAGTGCTAGAGAATACCATGTATCTATGGATTACACCAATAAAATCATTTCACAGTAATAATAATAACTGCACTGGAGAAATAGAAGCCAACATCCTTAGCAGGGGAGGTCCTTCAATGTATTTACGTATTACTATTAAGTATCCCACATTCCAAAGCTTAGAAGAATGTTCATAGATTTACAAGGGTCATAGGTTAATTAACTAATTGGTTAGTTCTAACCTTCTAACTTTAGTTGGTCTAAGCTCGTATAAGCTTATTCTCACTCGTGACTCTCATTCATTCACCTCTACAAAAATGGCTCACGAAAACCTACATGACACAACTACTTCACATGGAGTTAAGTGGGACTTGCTGTTTGGGTTCGCATGTTGGATTTTGTGGAATAAAAGGGATGAGTATATCTTCATTGAACAATGGACAAATCCTGAGTAATGTGGTTCATAAGATACTAGTTGAACAGCTGTTTACTCCCACATGAGCTTTGGAATGGTTTGTGGAAGAGCATAGCATCAAGATACATCCTGAGACAGAAACTCAGAAAGCTTGTTAGTTCCTCTCTTGAATGAATTATAACAAGAAGTTTTCTCTCTGGTAACAGCAACAAGCTTCGTGAGGGTGCTCGATCTCTACAAAGGGAAATGGAGCCAATTCTTTGATGAAACAGCTCTACAAAGATGGATCACGGAAAACCTACAGGACACAAAAACTTCACATGGATTTACGTAGGACTTACTGTTTGGGTTCGCATGTTGGAGTTTATGAAGGAATGAGTATATCTTCATTGAGCAATGGACAAATCCTCAGAGTGGTAACAGAGCAAGAGAAACTAAACCCAGGCAACATCGATGAATCTGATCAGTCCTATGTCACTTGGGGAAACCAACTTTGATGGAAATTCCCTGAGCCTTGAGCTCTTTTCTTCTTGTAAAAACAAAAGTAATACATAGATTCTTCTTGTTGTTTCAATTTAACCTCAATAAATCTTCATCATTTCCCAAAGAATTTCTCACCTGGAATCCAAGACCTTTATCCCAACAGAAAAAAACTTTCCTAGAAAATCACAACTTTCCCAACAAAAAAGAAAGCTTCTAAATAAGCAAAATCACCAGCAAATTCAAAGGTGATAGAGAATGATAGGGAGGGTGATGGCAACATAATTAAAGATGAATAGCGAGAGTGAGAGGGAAGATTGAGATTTGAGAGCGACTAATTAAATGCTCATCTCTAAATAAGTCAGAGTTCCACAATAACAATAATCTTGAAAACCAATCCTCCAAGCACCTTGTCATAAAGAAGGGCATGAGGAGAAACTTTTACTTTTATGGGAGAGTATTTAATTTCATTTTTAACTTAAAAAAGTTCTTAACTCTCAACATATATATTGACGGAAAACTTGAAATTTAAGTTAAAAGACATTTGTATTCATTCAATTACAAATTTCACAGTTTTTAGGTTAGAAATTAAAGTGAATAACTCAATAATAAATTCAAGTACAGCAAATAATATTTTCTTTAAATAGAAAAAAAAAATGTAAGGCGGAAAGATGGCAGCGAAAGAAACACATTCCTTATTCCATGAGATGATCTGTTATCCCTCATACAAGCAAATTGCAATATTCTTGCTTTCTCATAATATTCCTGAGGTCGCAGCTCAATTTGCATATGCACCATCAATTTTGAAACATGAGTGTTACTTCTGAGAATAATGGGGGGAATTTTGAAGCCAATGCCTTTGTTAGTTACTTTTGTGGTACAAGAGGATAGTTGTATAGTGGAGGAGGTGAGAATTTGCCCATCACTCTCCAATATTAACTTCTAAATAAGTTGTGTTCAAATGAGGAATTTTTTTTTTACCAAAAAAATAAAATAAAATAAGAAGAATATTTTAATCACAGAACATATTCCAATTTCAATATCTAGCCCACTTCAGTATTCTTTCACTATCCTCCTTCACCCAATTAATATTCAGGTACCCTCGGAGAACCTTTATTAATTTGATGTTTCACGCTTTTTGTTATTAATTGAGTAAAAAAACCAAACTCTTTTTTTTTTTTTTTAATTATGGAAAATCCAACTTTAAACTTTATAATATGATGCAGTTTCACTTTTGCTATATCCTCGATAACAGTATTATATACTACAAAACCTATCATAACTGTTTCTATCGCTTTTCAATGTAAACTAATAAGGATAAGCTTAGGACATCATTAGCTATTGTAATTTCAACATAAATAAAAACAAAAAATCTGTGAAATGTTATCCGATCAACTGAAGCTTGAGACGCAAGCCACCTACACCAGAACCCAAGTGGCTATATGAAAGACAGATATAAATGCAGAGCCAGAGAGGAAGAATACAGGAACATGTTGATCTTCTCAGGCACTTGGCATTCTCATCATGTTTGGATGGTGGTCTGGGAGTTCAAAAGTGTCAAATGCCATGTCTGTAAGTGCTCTAAAAATACATATACACACATTCCCCTGTGAAAAGTAGAAATATCTATATGTTTCTGCATAGGAATGGAATACTAACATAATGCCTCTGGATTTTTATTTGAATGGAAAGATTGTTGAGCTTTCGGTTCATATGGATTGCGAAGGATGCGAAAAGAGGATAAGAAGAGCAATCTCGAAAATAAATGGCAAGAGTTTTTCAATCAAATATACAGCTTAATAACTGATGCTAATTCTAAAACAAGTTTAACTTGGCATCTTGCAGGTGTGGATAGCTTGGAGATAGACATGGATAAGCAAAAGGTGACAGTGACAGGATATGTAGACCAGAGAAAGGTCCTCAAGGTTGTGAGGAGAACAGGAAGAAGGGCTGAGTTTTGGCCATTCCCCTACGACAGTGAATATTATCCTTATGCTTCTCAATACTTGGACGAAAGCACCTACACAACTTCCTATAACTACTACAGGCACGGATTCAATGAAAGCGTACATGGATATTTTCCAGACCAAGCCTACCGCACCGTTGACGATGATACAGTTCACCTTTTCAGTGAAGACAATGTTCATGCCTACTGCAGCATTATGTGATCTACAAAATCCAATAAATAGATGCCAAAACCTCTAATGAAGTTTCACCACGCAGCCACATAATAACAGCTAAAATATATAAATTGATAAGATATGGTTATTGACATGTCCAAGATGGATATTTCACCATAATAATAAGAAAAATGCAATTCCTATTCAGCCATTGCTTTCAGAACATGACAGTTTATCACATACTCTATTGTCCAAATCTGTCCTTGACGCTCAGTAAACTATACTGGTTAATTTAGAGGTGCTCACCTTACACACGCCATTTCTGACTACTTGATATAATAGGCTAGGCCTTCTAAATGTGTAACTTTAATTTCTTGGAAGCCTATGCTTGATAACTTTTCCATCGTTGTCCAACTCAAAATTGGCTGCAGAAAAATCACTACTAGAAAAGAAGGGGCTTAGATCACTGATTCCACGTTCTTCCGCCTGCACGGAGACAACATAGTAAATACCTTGAGCTGATGAGCATTTGCCTTCCTAACAAAACAATCGAACTTACCATGCTTTGCAAATCCTCAACTTTCACGTCAATGTGGGTGAGCCCTGAAATAGAACCAGACATAATTTCTTCAAAACGCAGTGCTCTATTCACAAGCTCTCGCAGAAGATTGAGAAGCATTCGATTGTAATCCATCTTGTAAGTGATGTACTTTCTGAAGCTCTGAAATAACAAATCAACTTATTAATATCAAAATTTTCTCAAGTGACTCGGAAATCAACCTGCCAATTATCTTAGGGCAGGCATGAATTTAGAAAATACATAAAGCTGATTCAGATCATGGTTAATTAACCTTGCTCACATCAGCAAGTACAGGAACTGCACCCAACAAGTGTGAAGTCGCTATACAACAGTTATTGCATGTGATAAAATAGTTCAGTAAACATGTAATGGCCAGATGCAGTAGGAAACAAAGTTTAAGACTGTTCCTTGAGAATTCAAAATTTGAGTGAAATCGAAGCAGACTCATACAAATTATATTTCTGTTTGACAGTTCTTAAAATTACTGGAATATGTGCGGACATTTGGCATGACAACATCAAGCACTGTAACTTCAGTCTCTTATGTAGGCTGTCTTTAATTTCTGTCCCACATCTTCTATGGAAAATAAAGGCTTTTAGTTATATAAGCTGATAGAGGCATTAGCGTAATGAAGGAACCAGCAGCATTAGTGTAATGGAGAAACAGACAGCACTATAATTAAATTTCTTAGTATACCTTTTGGAGAGCTCTCTGCACTCCATATTTTTGTGTCGAAATGAAGGAATTTAACAGAACACGTATTGCCATGTCCACATCTTCTTCTGTGACATGCTGTCTGAGGTGCATTCGAGCATGTGCTTCAGACATCCTTATCATTGATTCTATGTGCCTCACCGCAATAGGAACTCCTTGTCCATGCTGCAAAACAAAGAGGCGTAAATGATGAGAATACCAATCTAAAGCATTACCTTCATGTCATTCAGAGAACAACAAACAATAGATCTCACCGAAGATTCTCTCCGCAGTTCAGCATACACTTGCGTCAGTTTTTCCATATCAGAGTCATGCAACCTTGGAAATATATTCAGCTTAGCATAAGTTATGTAGTTCTTCAGCAAATCTTGGGAAAGAATCTGAAAGAAGCAAAAACTCATCATGATTAAACAGGTAAAGCAACAACATCAAAAAATATTAGCAAACACCAAGAAAAAGACATCTAGATCATGGACCTCTGGATCACTGGGCCTAGCAGAGGCTCGGATGTCATCCTGGGACTCGCTCAATGACCTATCATCTATATTAGTGCCCTTGGGTTGTGACTTGAAATGACTATCAACTACAAACTTTGCAAGCATCTCATCTCCAACGGGATCGACCACATCCTTCAATTAATATTCAGATTCCTTCTCTGTTAGTGTCAACTTAACAACATGTGAATAAAGAATGACAAAGGTTGCAAAAGAATCACCTTAACAACACAGAGGATGTCAAAACGAGAAACGATGGGATCAGTCAACTCAACATTTTGTGAAAATGTTTTTGAGGAATCATATCTGGGAATGGGCATGTGTCGTATTAGAATCACAAGTCTAACATTTGATATGTTATCATAAATGCCAAAGCTTGGAAGGTTCAATTGATATGCAGCCAATGAATAAACCATCATTATTAATTCGTATACCTTCCTCCTATAGGATTCGCAGCAGCAATGACAGAACAGCGAGCCTGGAGAGAGGTAACAATCCCTGCCTTTGAAATGCTGATACTCTGCTGCTCCATTGCTTCATGGATACTCACTCTGTTCACAGGTATAAATTTCATTCCTCATAATAAGAACATTGATACAGATTACCAACATGTGAACAAACCTTTTCTTACCTGTCCTGATCATTCATCTTGTCAAACTCATCTATAAGACAGATACCCTTATCAGCTAAAACAAGGGCCCCTCCTTCCAGCGTCCACTCTCTTGTCACTGGGTCCTTGTGCACTGCTGCTGTTAGTCCTACAGCTGAAGCTCCTTTACCAGTAGTATACACAGCCCTCTGACCAGTCTTTTCAACATACCTTAAAAATAATTATCCTAAATAAATTTCCGCATGACCATAAGAATATCAAAGATCACTTTAGACTTGCGCTGGTGTAGCTCTTACTTCAAAAATTGAGATTTGGCTGTGCCTGGATCACCTAGGAGAAGTACATTGATGTCCCCTCGGAGTCTGTGCTTCCCTTCAACATTTTTCTCTTGGCCTCCGAACATGGCAAGGGCTAGTGCTGTTTTTATGTCTTCATGGCCATAGATTGAAGGCGCAACTGACTTGATAATCTGGGAATTTACGTGACAAGAGATTTAGATATAGGCATTTGTTGATGACATAACAGAAACATGGTTAACGAAGAAATAATCACAAGTAACAAACCCTTTCTCCTATTCTTGGATCTTTAGAAAGCTTTTCAATTTCCTCTTTATCCTCCTGTGTAAGTTTGTAAGCAGAAAACAGGTCCTGCTTCTTTGTTACATAATTTGCTTCAATAACAGTGGCAAAGACAGGAAATCCATTCTTTGTGTTCAAAGACAAGTCAAAATTATTTGTATATATGCCAGTGACCTCCTGAAAAATATCACCACAAAATAACTTGCTACATGAGGAAGTAATTATCGAGAAAACAAATAAACAAAAGCATGTGCAAGGAAAGGATTCTACAATCTCTTCGCCAGGGCGAGCACAATCAATCAAATCATTTAACAATATCACTTCTTTGTATCTAGGAAGCCGACCAGCAGGCACAATTCCTGGGCTTTCCTGGAGCGTAAGTTTCTGATAATTTCTGTAAACTGTCTGCAGCAAGGCATCAAAGGATATGTATATGAGTTACAAGCTTTCCTTATTATTTAATTTATTCAACTGCTTAAGGTCTTGTAGAAAAACAAGTTAAAGCCTGAAGATCACAATATCCATTTCTACAGGGTCTATGGAAATTAAAATAAATAAACTGAGACTAAGACAACAGCCAAAGAGAAGTGGAACACAGGAAAGTTATGAGACATCTCACCTGCTCAATATTAACAGTGAATGGTCCTTTTGACTGGCACTCAGGGCAAGAACCAACCTTGACCTCTGAATAAGAATTCTGAAAGAATGGTCCTAAAATTGCTCCACACTTGTTGCAATCATATTTTACCTGCTGCAACTGGGGGAATACACCAGAACGTCTGGTCACAACTCCTCCAATTCGAATCATGGTGTTTAAATGGATCTGCCTGAAAATCATAATACCCAAGCAAAAAAGTTCACATCTAAGGTCAAAGAGAACTCCAATTCATCCGTAGATATTTCAACCACACATAATCAACTTACCTAATATTTCGGATCTGATCATAAACAGGTAAGTTGGTAACACGGACATAGATCTTTTGATGGATGTTCTTATAGTTTGGATGTAAATTGAAGACAACATTTCTGGCAACTTCTTCCATAACCTCTAGAACAGATTGAGGTGCATCAGCAAGCCAGATGGCAATATTAGGGTGGACATAGATGAATTGTTTGTAATCAATCTCCAAGCTACATTTATTAGCTGCAAAAGCAATATTTCATACATCCAGTGAATAATTCATGGCAAGGGCTTATCCATGGAAGAGGAAATGCTGAATATGAGCTGAAGCTTCACCTGACACCATTTCATTTATCAGACGTACATATTCAAAATCTCCATGTCCATTCTTTGGATTCACATATGTAAGTAGGAATTCCTTGAACTTCTTGGCAATAAATCGACGCACTTCATCTCTGGTAACCCACTCTCTAAGTGTTCCTTGGACACGATACATCTCAAATTCGCCTTCATCACCATCTTCATCCTATAACACAAATGTCTTTCGCAATGAGATTGATTTCTAAACACTGATGTATCATTAACAAGCAGAAAATTCATGATAACCTCTAGAGAGAGAGAGAGAGAGAGAAAAAGGATTAAAACTGATGAGAGTTTGTTACCTCGTAAGGATAATCATCAGTTTGATCAGTCATGGGAACATCCTCCCTTGAATGTCCCTGTTGTGATCTTCCAGGAGAGCTTTGCATACCATCAGTATCATCATAGCTTCGATGAGATGCTGGAGGCCTGAAATCAGCTCTGGACCTTTTTGACGGCCTATAGCTGTCATCATCAGTATCTGCAACCAACATTCCAAGAATCAAACAATATAACCCTCTAATTTAGTTCTTTAAACTAATTTACCAAAACAATAATATAGACTTGAGCAAACATAGCCAAAAACCCAATCATCAAAATCCAAATTTGAACGCATTAACTGCAACACAGTATAAGCAATTTTACTCCGCCTTGGCATGCTCTATTCTATACTACAAAGGGGCCGATTGTGAAATTTTTTTGGTGCAAGGATCTAACATACATATTATGAATTTAGGGTGGTTAAAAATGCAACAAAAACAAAATTCCACAGTTGAAAGATCAAAATGAAACGACATTACTTAGATAATGATATACTAGTGACTAGAATAAATGTCAGGATGCATGCCTTTACAGGACAAATTGTATGAACTTGAACTTAGAGCCTTGTGAAACAAAATTACTTCACATCCAGAAGTATAATGTGAAAAAAGTATATTAATTTGGGAATAAGAATATGGGAAACAATCAACTGCAGACTACAGAAAGAATAAGAAAGAAATTGAAGATTTCATCAGAATTAGGAAATGGCAGGTGGTAAAGAAATAGCAGCAAGGTTGAATAGAGAAAGTACCATGGTCATGGAGAAGTCGAGGAAGCTTGCGTTCCGTGAGACGGGTATCACGGGCATCGAGTTCCACATCAGCAGCTCTTCGATCCTGCATAATTTGATCCAAATCTCTCTCATCCTCAAGGGAGTCATCTAACCCCACCGATTCGTACCGATCGTGTTCATCCATCCTCCGATAGTCACTGCATTTCATTTTCTTACGATTCAATTTCAGCCATGAACGAGCAGATGCACGTTGTGTTTTAACCAAACTAGTAGGAAATAATATTGTACTAATTACTCACTCCATGAAATTATCGTTAAATAGATCTTCTCCTTCTTCCTCCTCCTCGAGTTCATCGGGCTCATCTCGGATAATTTCGGGATCAACGGCAGCCTCATCGTCATCGGTGAAGTTCTCGGAGGTCCGGCTGGTGTTGGGAGGGAGCTGATCTGTGTTAAAGCCGGCAGAGGTTGGCGAATCAGGAGTGGACGGTGGATTTCCCGAATTAACAGAAGCCATTTCTTGTGTAGGTTTTTTTGGCGCCGCTGTGTTATCTCTGTTGATTTGGTTCTTCTTGAGGGCACAGCTACACTCTAATTGCCTTGAGAAAGGTCCTTATTTTGGCGGGAGACTTTGGCGCCAAAATTACTGACGTGGCTCTTTCTGTTATTTAGATGCTCGCCACGTGGCTAAGGCCATCTTCTATCCTATCCCTGGCTAGTGCAGTGCTTGACCTTGTTTCAGTTCGAGGGCCCAGGCCCAATGTGACTTATCTAAACCCAAACCCGCTTGGACCATGCAGTTATCCACATCCTTTAAAGAGAAAATTACTAAGAATTTTAAGAAATTGATTAATTAAGCTCTATTTCAAATTTATACTCAATAAAAATATCTTTATATTTTATAAAATTATTTTTTTAATCATTTTTTTCAAACACTTAATCACATTGAATATTTATACAGTTTAATTTTAAATATTTATATTATTTAATTTCTATAAATTATAACTTATTTTTAAAAATATATAAATAATTTTAATTGAACAAATTTTAAATTGATAATTGGAGAAGTTTTTAAAATTTAATTATAAATTTCTCTAATTTAATTAATTTTTAAATTAATATTTACCGATAAATTATCATACACTTTCATGATATTATTAAAAATATATAAGATATCAACACTCCATTTATTTGAATAAAAGAGAAAATTCAAAGTGAATTTGAAGAAAAACTATTTATTTTTTTTAGAGGAATAAATAATTTTCTAATTGAATAAATAATTATTCAATTTTTTTTTATTTTTTTAATTTGCATAAATAATCTAAAATGTTAGTGAAATTGATTATGATATTTATTAGTTTGGGTTGAAATTGCATACATAATAAAATTAATTGGTGAAATCGAACAAATCCAATTCCCAAACCTTTCATTGAAATGCATAAATTTACACAGGTTTCTTTTCTTTCACTTAATTTACATGCCATCTTTAGATGAGATGTAGCAAAATGCCAAGGATTATTCAAAAGGGCCTGTTGTGCAAATCGGATCCTCCGTTCAAAAGTAGTAAGAAACCCGGCCCAATCTTTAAATATCTCTCAGCAAGTGAGCAGCTGATAGGTAGCAGTAGCACATGAAAAAAACAAAATAAATGGAGAAAAATGTTTACAGCAATTAAACGCTTCTTGCAAGCATCTCCTGAAACCTCTTGAACGATTCCAATTTCTGCAAACGAATCTGCTTGTGGAATCTCATGATAAACAAGTCTGCAACATGATCAATCTCATCTTCCAACCTGAAATCTTCTCCTTCCTCTTTAGAATTCTTCACCAAATCGATGATGGAACCTCCTGGGTCATTGAAATCTTCTTCATCAAACAACGAATGAGTGAGATCAGGGTACTTATCATCACCACCATCATCCTCATCGATCTCTTCTGCCAACTGGGTGAAACTGGAATTCGACTCTTCGGGCAAGGCATTATTATAGAGAACAATAGCCTTGCTTTGGTCTTCATCCCTGTCGCTGTGGCCAAGAATGTTATGGATTTTGTCAGAGATTGAACCCAACAAAACCTTCTTACTCTTCACCAAGGAGAACATGATCAAACGAGCCTTGACTGCACTCGTTTTGCTCTTAATAGCCATGGCCCTGGTCTTCGCAATGCAGCTAATCAATGAAACTATCCTTTTCAAGACAAGAGAAGCTTTGTTCTTCATGTTTGAAAATATGAAAGAAAACCACAAGAAACAGACTTAGATCCAAGAGCTGAAAAATGTAAAGGCAATAATGGTTAGCATGAGGGTATGCAAAAGCCCCTCATCGTGCTATATATAGAGAAGAGAAAGCTCTACTTTTATGTTGCTTTTATTGTGTACTTTTGGGAGTGGGATGAAAGTGGGGGGGAGGGTTAAAAAGCAGTAACGAAAGCTTCACAGGGTGGTAATCTATTTTTAACCCAGCAATGGGCTGGATAGGAAGCTACATATATAATTATTGGTGCATAATGTGCTGCTTTTTAACCTCTAAAAGCATTTGAATTGCTGTAGTGAAAAGGTTTTGATAAAGCCATTTAGGGTTCTTGTCGAGTTCTGTGTGTTTGCAGATAGATGATCTTACCATCAAATAGTGCCATTTAATTTCACATGTAAATTTTGCATTCTTATTGTTTGTTATGTTACTAAACATCAGAATCCTCTATTTCGACATATAAAAATGATCATTTTGAGAATGTTGTATTATTAAATATCCGATTTGATTCTATTTTTAAAAGTTTGCCTGTATCAAGTAAAACCAGCATTGCTTTTGCCTATATAAGAAACGTGGATCATAGTTAACCAATTATCTGTGAATATAGTAAGGAGTGAGGGAATATTAGGTAGATGGATAGAACACATGCATAGTGATATTGGCAACTCTTCAAGGAAGCTTCTGAAAAGCCTAAAGATGAAAAGAAGCATCAATCTTGCCAAGGAACTTGCCTTAGAGAACAGTGTATCTAAAACCTTAACACTAAATAAACCTCAATTTGTTTACAAGTGTTTCTTTGTATATATATATATATATATATTGAGAGAGAGAGAGAGGGATGCAAAAGGGAGAGATAAAGTAGGCATCTCTTTTCCCCTCCTAAAAAAGAACATGCAAGCTCTTTTTGGTTGTCACCCACATAAAGCACTGTAGCAAGGCTATATTAGTCTGACGAGGCCTGTTTATTTATTTATTTATCTTTCTTTCAGAGATTGACATATCTTCTCCACTTACATTGCCATTGGAATTCTGTGAGAATTGTTGGTATCTGTCCATTACTACTAAATATATTAAATTTATCTATTTAATAACATCACAAAAAATCACTTAAATAACATCTCAACGCAGGACATGTTTTAAATTATTGGAAATTCAATAATAAAATAAAACAATTTAAAATTTTTCAGTTTTATTAACAATTTATGTTGAAGTTGAGATCAATTATTTCAAATCTGGTTAGTCAAAGCGTACGCAATCTTGATTTTTCATGGAACTAATTTTAAATGAATAATATAGACTTAATAAACCTGTGATTATTGCATCTAGAATTTGTCAAACAAGCCAAGTTACAGTCTCAATTCCAGTTAGAAAAAGAAGGATACGCAACTAATCAATCCAAGGCTCCATTGAGAAATTTTCCTTTTTTTTTATATATTTTCTGAAATAGACGTCGGCGAGTATGGAAAGGAATCATCAACAGCAGAGTTTGACTTGTACCCTTATTTGACTATTGACCCATGGTTTTGACTCTGCTTTCGATAGGCGAGATTAGAAAATTTATGGAATGGACGGAGCTCTTTTCTGTCCTAGTTTTCGATAGCCGAGAGATATGGAATTAATACTGAAAAGCTGATATTATACGGACATAAAACAACACAACACAAATATGTCTTGCATACTAATGCAATTAACGCTAACTAAAACAAGGCAGGAAACTGCAATTAGCAACGTATCTAATCTATCTGCAACCACCAAGATACAGGCCTTGACCATAATAGGCTGTCTCTGTCTCGTAGCAGTGTGGCCCTGGAATCTGTACCAATGGCGATGGATAGAGTGTATGACCCAAAGTAAAAGCTGGCTGTTGCAGGGGAAATGGCGGTGGAGGCATAGTATAAGATTCTGGAGAAGGCACGCTAATGACTGGCAGAGGAGAGTGGATATCATCCAGGGAAGGATATAAGCACTTGTCTTGTGACTGAACCTGAACTTGCAATGGTGGTGGACGATGGACTTTCTCGGTAGAATTCATAGATAGAAAATTTACTCTCGGGGCCGGAGAATCATCTGCTTTGTTCTCAGCTTTCCCTCTCAGCCTATAGGAAAAATTCAAGACTCCATTAGGCTTACCATCACTTGTTTGAACCTGATAACTGACAAACCTGACAGTGCCATTGAACTCATCAATCAAGTCCTTGAACGGAACTCGAACTTTCCCAATAGATCTTTTGCCGGAGATTACACCTGCACAGCGTAATTTGAATACGAGAAACAGATCATCGGCCGGATCAGGGAGGGAGATGGATTTGAGATCAAGTTGTATGATGTGATTCCATTCGGGGTTTCCGCCTCCTTCTGTGTCAACCGGGGTCTTGTGGAGCTGGAGAAATTGTTGCCGCTGGTTCTTCTGATTCAAGACATCATTAGAAATGGATACTGCAGCATGGACCGATAGCTTCTGAAAGAAATTGAAGGCTTTCAGATCTCTGCATGAAATAAGTTTAAGTTCCAGAGAGATCCAATCCATGATATCTTGATAAAATCAGTTGACAGTTGCTCTCACTTCAATTCATTCGAATGTCAGACAGAGATATAAAAAATTGAGATGAGCAGAGACGTCTCCGCAGTAGAAGGCACGTTATTGACTGAAGTTTATGACCCCACCAATACGGTGTGTGTGTATATATATACGCACGAAGGAACATTGGAATTTTCTTTTTTTCTTTTTATTTTTTTTATAAATTAATATAATTATAAAATGTTTTAATAAATAATTTAAATACCGTAATATTATTTATTATAATTACATATTTTATCTCAGATTAGATTTAACTGTTAAATGCTAATAATCAAATTATTTAAAAAATATGATGATGCTAATTATCCTAACACACAAGTAATTACCTAATTTCTTGCCTAAACCATTACGCTAACACACAACTAATTGCCTAATTTCTTGCCTAAACCTCCATTTTTTTTTTAAAAATAAAAATCTACAGGCAATTTGTAAGTTGTAAGAATCAAATAAAAGTGGGTTTATGTATTAGAGTTTGGGCTGTTGGTATGGGCAAGAGTTGAGACACGCTTTGAAGCTTTATCTAGCAAGTCAGAGATCAACAGAGCACCGGTTGAAATCAAGTCATTCCTCTTGATTGCCGTCCCTATACGTTCTATTCTCTGCCCAGCAAAATCGACGGCTGATCTTGCTCTGTCCATCACCACTTTTCCTTTTCCTGAAAGCTTGGAATTCTCCTCTCGCTCAGCCTTGGTTTCCTTCAGCACTCCACCATCACCTTTTGAACCCACGCTTTCCGTAGCAGCTTCAGCTTGGACTGCTGGAATAAATTCTCCCTCCTTAAGTTTCTGTAAATCATACACAATCTTCATTAATATGTACGCATAGCAACTCCAAGATTCGAACCCCTGACTTTGCAGGAATAGTTCGCCAGTGAGATACATGCAGTTTACCCAAGTTGCTAACTAACCCAGCTTGCTACACATGAACTGCATACCTCAGTTTCATTTATCAAATCGGGAAATGTTATGCGAATTCGTTGATCTGCAAGGATTGATTCCTGCAAAAATAACCCTGTCATGCTATCAGAACTAATCATATAACTCGAGACTTGTTCTTTGTTTTTCGTTTGCTTACGTTAAGGAGAAGAGCAATCTGAAGTGCAAATGGCTGCGTGAAAGTCACTAAAGCCCACTGTAATTGGTCTTTGTTTCTGGCAATTAAGCATCCCAAAAGACATCAAATCTTCATAAGTACAAGCATTAATCATACAGATGATATAAAAAGACAATATAAATAAAAGTTTCTTAACTTGTGAAGCTGGATCTTCTCAACATTTCCACAGTAAGAGAAGAAGGTATTCAAGTCGGCGACTGTCACCTTGGGAGAAATGTCAAGAACTTTGACAGTTAAATCTAACC
>CAOGCB010622126.1:0-15656 GCA_948266635.1 Cnidoscolus chayamansa
TTTATTTATTTGTATTTCAATCGGATTTGAAATATAAATTTATATTTATTAATGTTATTTTTAGATAATAATAAAAATACGAAGAGCAAGAGAGCAACGTGGCTAAGGTTGATTTGAAATTTTGGGAGATTGATTGATGAGATTTGTCTTTATTCGTACGTGCAACACATGAGCGATTGACGTATTGAAATATCACATGACAAATTTCAGCTATTCACGTGAAACGATTTTAATTAATTAATTAAATTTAACTTGGCTATACATAATTTTAATTCTACTTAATTTTTAAACTAATTAAATTTATCATAATATTAATCTTAAAATTAATAATAAGAACCATTATTTTTTTAATTATATATATTTTAAAATTATATATTAATTTAATAAATAAATAAATAAATTTAAAATATACGAATATTTTTAATTCTAAAAGAGATTTAAAGGCGCCAAAGACAATAAATATAAATGACAACACGCCAAATAAATGGAAGCCACAAAAATACCTAATATATTTTATTTATAAACTGCCCCTCTATTTGATTTTGCCAAATCTATATATATATATATAATTTAGATGGATGGTAATAGAAAATATATGTCTATTAATAATAATAATATCAATAGCAACGTGGCGCGGTTTGGCTGATTGCCAGATTGATTGATTGATAATATTTGGCTGTACCAATTCTGACAGTACGTGCAACACATGAGCACTGGATACATTTGAATTATTCTAGAACAAATTTCTGTGCATATTTTTTATTTACATGAAAATTTAGAGAATTTTAATTATACTTTATTAAATAAAATTTAGTATTAATTATAATAATGGCCATTTTTAAATCTTATTCTAACTCCAAAATAATTCAAATTAATATTTATAAAAAATTTTAATTAATTTTGCATTTATATTTGATAATCTCGTTTTCAGATATATAATAAAAGAGACAGAGATCAGCTTTAAGTAAATTTTCCAATTATAATGTAATGATTAAAATAAAAAATAAATAAAAATCAGTTCACCTCTAATTAATTTAGATTCGAATCTTTTTTTTTTAAATCTATTTAATAGGGAATTTCAGCCACCGTCCATTTAAATCAGTTGTGCATTATAAATAAGTGGATAGGTACCTCCAACTCCTCAGGCTTGAGCTCTCAATATTCTCATACCCACAAAGCTAGAGATGGCAAAAGCAGCAGTTTCGATAACATTGTTGGTAATGATATTGGTAATGCCATCGGAATCAGCGGCTGTGAAGCCATTTTTGGCAACACTAGCTGTTTTTGAACCTGGAAAATTTCCCACAGAATCCTTTGTAGCGAATGAATCAAACTCTGATTCTCCTAAGCCATTGTTTATCATTTCCCCAACTATAGAGGGAAATTATCCTGTCCTCTTGTTTTTTCATGGCACCTGCGTTGTCAATTCTGCCTACAGTCACCTCTTCAAGCATATAGCTTCTCATGGCTACATAGTTGTTGCTCCTCAGGTACGTACGTACGTAATCATTCCATGCAAGTTCTTGCTTCTCATTTTCCTCAGCTACTAATAAAGTTCTTACCATTTAATCTTTGGCTCAGATGTATACTTGTCCGTTTATTATTCCTACAATAAGTCAAAATAAAGAACTCAAGTACGCGGCACAAGTAGCCAACTGGTTAGTCTCAGGCCTCCAAACTGTATTACCTAAAAATGTCCAAGGGAACATCGACCAGCTCGCTGTTTCAGGCCACAGTACAGGTGGAAAGATAGCTTTTGCCCTAGCTCTTGGATATTCCCAAATCCCACTTGAAGTCGTCATTTCACTGCTTGTGGGGGTGGATCCTGTTGCTGGGTTCAGTACAGAATGCCGTTGTGACCCCAAAATACTCACATTTGTCCACAACTCTTTTAACTTAAACATTCCTGTTACCATAATCGGCAGTCATTTAGGTGAAAAGAAATCACCATTTTATCCCCCTTGTGCTCCTAAAGGAGTGAACCATAAGCAGTTCTACTTCGAGACCAAACCTCCTGTTGGTTATTTTGTCGCCAAACAGTATGGTCACAATGACATCTTAGATGACAATAAACCCGTAATGAACATCTGCTTGGGGAAAGCTTCTAGAGATCCCATGCGAAGAACTGTAGGTGGAATTATTGTAGCGTTTTTGAATGGTTACTTTCGTTATGAGACAAAGGACTACTTGACCATTGTGCATGACCATTCTGTTGCTCCAGTGTATCTTCATCCTCGCCGCTTCATGAATGAAACAAAAGAAGCCTTAGAACATCTCAAGTTTGAATTCTGTCCTTTTGATATGATTCCTGATTGTCATTCTAAAACCGCATATATGTAAAAGGAATAGTCTTTTTTGCGTAATATATGTATGTGTTCATATCTGTACACATGTGTATCATGTAGTAACAGGGCAAACTTGTACAGGTTCAAACTACGATGAATTTGATAGATGAATACATGGGCCTTTCTGCTATGTCTCTATCAATAAAGTGGTAAGCAATTGGCAATTCATACAAGTCCAGGAGTTTTTTTCTGGTTACGCCTGATTTACCCTCTGTAATCTGTCGAATCGGGGGTGTGGAAGGATATATCAATACAAGAAAATTTTTAAAAAATTATTTAAATAAATTATTGTAGAATTATATGTAAATCTTATTTTTTTTTTTAAAAAATGAGTTGAATTTTCATTTAAAATATAAAGATAGGAAAAAAAAAGTAAAAAGTAAATTTTTTGTAAAATTTTAGTAATGGTGAATAAATTTAGAGTAAAATTTAATTACTATATATTAATTAATTAATTGATTTTAATAATAAATTATATATATTTTAATTTATTTAATATTAAAGTATATGAACATAAAATTTTATTGAAAAAATCATTTGTTGTAAATTGAATGTATTTTTTTATATAAAATCTTAAGTTTATTATTACAAAATTAAATTATATATGTTATTGTTAAAGTAAATTAATTAATTTATTATAAAATTTAATTAAAATTAAATAATATACTATCTTTTGATTCATTCTGTAAAGTATAAGATGAATATTGGCAGTTTTTCACTTTATAAAAAAAAAATTCTCTTATGAGGAAACACACAGCTGATTTCTCTTCAGAACAAAATAAATACAAGAATCTTTCACTTTATCTTTTACACAGCAAAAATCATTTCATATATGCTCAATGCTTCTTTTATTTTAAAGCAGAATTAATGTTTTTTTAATGTAAACTACGTGATAGAAATGATAATGTTAAGATGGATGTGTGACCATACTAGATTGGATAAAATTAAGAATGAGTATATTCGACAGAAAGTACAGATAGCGGAGGTTGGTGATATGATAAGGTGAGAGAAGTAAGACTTAGATGGTTTGAGCATGTTTTACTAAGACCTTCTCATGCAGCGATTTACAAGTCGGAGAACTTGATGGTTGATGGGGTTAAGAGAGATCGAGGTAGATATAGGACAGTTTGGAAGGAAGTAATAGCAAAAGACTTATGAGCCTTAAATATTGATGTGAATTTAGTTAGTAATAGATTTGAATGGAGGCGAAAATCCGCGCAATGAAAGGAGTCTAAGGCGTGTGATTATTAATATTGCTTGTGAGCTTATTTTATTAGAGAATTCATACAGCCGATCCCAATTAGTTTGTGACTAAGGTTTGTTATTGTTGTATGGTGTTAATTTAAATTCGCATTCAATAAATCTATTAAAGAAGTAAAACTCCCATCCCTCCTCTTACAAGTAAAATTAATGACTTTTAAGATATTAATAAACCTCATAGAGCTCTCATAAGATAAATCGAAAAAAAAAAAAGTGAAACCAGAGATTAATTTTTAAAAAGCAAAAGTTGGAATTGTAGTGCTGAAGAAAGAATCACCGTTATCCACGAGGTGCTTGGAACTTCCATGACTTGAGTTCCAAGTCTCATACGGTCCTACCACAAGAGATTGCAGCTTACCTTCATGGCTGTGTCTTCACACCCGCTAACTTGGAATATTTAGAGTACCGCAAGTGCTTCAGAATATAGTATTACTGATTGTATCTGAAAAAGAAAGAGGAAGAGAAGTAATGGGTACTCCCATGGGGACGACGAACCTGCAGGATCTTGACATGGATAGCGTCGGACTGCGAAGCTTGTTACGATCCGCAATGACAGGCAAATGGGACCATGTGGTTTCAGCCTACACTGATAACCCCAAAGTTTATGCCGTACAAAGCAACCTGACAGGTGACACAGCGTTGCACTTAGCAGTTCGTGATGGCCAAGAAGATACTGTGGAAGAGCTTGTAAATTTAATGTGCAGGAACGAAGAAAAAGCCAAAGCCGCTCTGAAAGTCGCCAATGAAGAAGGGAATACGGCTCTACATATCGCAGCTGAACAGGGGAATGTCCGGATGTGTTCTTGCATTGCTAAAGCAGAACCATCGTTGGTGGGTGCACGTAATGGGGACGGAGAGACCCCATTGTTCTCAGCAGCTAATTATGGGAAAAAAGATGCATTCCTTCTGCTCCTTAGCATTTGTGGCCTCGATGGAGGTCTTTCATATTGCAGGAGATCAGACGGTGACACCATTCTTCATGTGGCCATTGCCGGAGAATACTTAGGTGAGCAAATTTAAATACACATACATATAACATAATCTTTTTTAGCTACCTATCTAGTTTGGTTGGAACCAATATACACAAAATTAAAATGTTTTTTGATCGTTGACAGATTTAGCGTTTCAAATAATCTCTACGTATAAAGAGCTTGCTAACACTGTCAACCAGAAAGGAATGACGCCTCTGCATATCTTAGCTAGTAAACCTGACTCCTTCAGGAGCGGTAGCCACCTCGGATGCTATCACAAGTTGCTATATTACTGTATACATTTCAACTCCTTAATTTAGCACGTGTTTTTATTTAATAAAATTATTTAATAATATTTTTTTTTTAAAAATGTGTTTAATTAGGTATATTTGTTGATGAGCTCAAGATCGACGACGAGATGTTTAAACAGCCAGTTGTAACTAAGGCATCAAGTAGTGATGACAAACCCACATATCCACAGAACTACGAGACATGCATGAATTTCCTTCGGCTGCCGAAGTGGGTATATAAAATTTTTGAACGCACGCGGCCGCAGCAGGGAGACCCAGAGAATCAACAAAACAAGTCTGGTAATGTTTTAGTTAGTATTACATATTGGTAGAGTAAGAGCTTAAATATAAGCATCCTGGTGATGCCTTATGATAATGAACTCTATATACAGGAAACAAATCAACACAAAGAGATCGAAGAGGTCGATTCATCCCATCAAATTACGATACATGCTTTGAGATCATCAAGTTTATGTCCAAGGCAATGTTGATCATTCTAGGATTAGGTATGTATTGTTCCTTCCTTCCCTTCCCTTATACATCATTCGTAAATATATCCTATAATTAATTACTGGACTTTTTATGGTGGCAAGGATCATCGGAGTTAAAGAATTTGCATAAGAAAAAAGAGAAACACACATGGTCTCTTCAGATCCTAGACCAACTTCTCCAACAAGTTATGAGGTATGACTATGCGTTTACCGGAAAAGATCCCTCCCTTTCGCATGAAACATCTTCTCCATTTGTGGAAGGAGGTAAGGCTGTGTCAACTTTTTTATACATAGTTGTTATTTTAATTTTTCTAACTTAGAGTGGTGTGCTTCGTCAATTTAAGACATAATTATGTGAGATGCATATATATAAAACAGGTGAGTATGAATATCCCGGAAAGTTTTTCTCCCCTGATCAGTCGAGTGGTGATCATGAAGTACCTGGTAAAACTAGAGAAGGTGGTAAAACTCAGTCAACTCTGGAGACACCGCAAGTGTTATTCCCAGAAAAGGAAGGGGTCTCTGAAATGGTAGAAAAAAGCGTGAAAAGCAAGAACTTAGACGCAAATGAGAAGCCAAAGACATCAGGAATGGCAGAGAAGGAGACGGTAATACTACTAGCAGCAAAAAGCGGCATCACAGAAGTTGCGGAGAAAATCTTAGAAATATTTCCTGCAAAAGAGAAGCCAAAGACATCAGAAATGGAAGTGAAGGAGACGGCAATACTAATAGCAGCAAAAAATGGTATCACAGAAATTGTGGAGAAAATCTTAGAAATATTTCCTGCGGCTATTCATGACGTGAACCCTGACAGGAAAAATATAGTGCTGTTGGCAGTGGAAAACAGGCAACCACAGGTGTACGAGCTCTTGATGAAGAGAAAAGTTATGAGAGACAACATATTTCGCAAAGTGGACAAAGAAGGAAATAGTGCACTGCACCTGGCTGCCACGACTGGAGAAAACACACCTTGGCGCATCCCAGGCTCTGCTTTACAGATGCAATGGGAGATCAAGTGGTATGAGGTACGTACATGCACACATCAAAACATTATATTTCTGTGTAACTCTTTTTCCTGAATTGATGAAAATATAATCATACCAAGGAAAAATGGTTAGCTAATTTATTCTGGGTGCAGTTTGTTAAGAAATCCATGCCAAGCCACTTTTTCCCACGCTATAACAAGGCAAACGAGACCCCAAAAGAGATATTCAACCGAACACACAAGGATCTCCTCAAAGGCGGGGGTGAGTGGCTAACACACACCTCTGAATCATGTTCCGTAGTAGCTGCACTCATCGCCACAGTCGCCTTTGCAACATCAGCCACCGTCCCAGGAGGCGTGAATCAGGAAAAGGGCACGCCAACCCTGGAAAAGCACCCGGCATTTGACACCTTTGCTATCTCCTCTCTGGTGGCGCTCTGCTTCTCAGTGACTGCGGTGGTCATGTTTCTGGCAATACTGACTTCTCGGTTCCAAGAGAAGGATTTCAGGATTGATTTGCCGAGGAAGCTTCTGCTGGGTTTATCGTCGCTATTCGTGTCTATTGCTGCCATTTTGGTGTCGTTTTGTGCGGGACATTTCTTTGTGCTCAGAGATCAACTGCAGTACGCGGCGCTTCCAGTCTATGCAGTGACGTGCTTTCCGGTGACCCTGTTTGCTATAGCGCAGTTTCCGCTGTACTTCGACCTAGTTCGGGCCATCTTTAAGAAGGTGCCGCAGCGCAGCTACATGGTGGTTCATTAATTTCTCATCTTTATTTGAGATTGTCCACCGATTCCGATTTGTCTTTCTTTCTTTTTTTTTTTTTTACAGTCTTCATGGCTGCTTTATTATACTTGGTTATTTATGGGGTTACCACTCACCAGGTTGTTTCGTGTTTTTATCTTTGTTTTCTTTTTTCTTTTTTCCAATCTATAATAAATCTTTAAAAACTGCCAACCTAGTAAGTGTTCGGAAGAACACGGCTTGACTACACAGTGAGATTTTTAGGTCAATCAGCTGCAAAATTTGATTCTCCATAGACATGCTTAATAACTGTCGTCCCAATTTCTAGCCATAAGCTCATGTATGCTTTTGATAAGTTGCAAGTTGAAGTTAACAGAGCATTCTCTTGATCTCAATATCTAAACAACTAGCAGACTATCTGTTTCAACATCTTTCTTAATCCATGTTCCCATGCCATTTCCAAATCTAGTATGATGCTCAATTGCTCAGCTTTTGTGATGGAACAACTATCTAAATTTGCTGCAAATCCCCATATGAAAGCTCCTGAACTATCTCTTATCACTTCTCCTACTGTTGCAAGACTATTATAGCTTGAAAAGGAGCCATCAATATTCAATTTATACCACCTTTCACTTGGTAGGCTCCAGCCAACCCAAAGTTGCGTATTGGTCATTTTAATCTCGTCCTCTTCCTCTAGAAACTTTCTGGCTTGAACAACTTCCAGCACAAAAGAAAGAAAAATATGCCTCCCTCAAGCAGGACGGCTGATTTCCTCATTGAAAACCCACTTATTCCTCTCCATTTCCATAAGAACCAGCAAACAGTAGCAAACACCTGAATTCCATGCCAGATTATCTATATAGTCCTCTATGTTCTTCAAATTGTCCAGCATCCAGTCTTCCACTATAAGAGTAACGAAAAAAACATTGGCGTTATATTATCAGAAACAAGCCTGGCCCACAGGCTCATGGCCATTGCACATGTGGTCTCGCAACACATGGAGAGTGGTCTCAGGTTTCTGAAAGCAACATGGGCAATTGACGTCGTTTGTCATGTGTCTGTGGTACCTCTCGGCATTGGTAAGGAGCCGTTGATGAAAAACGACCCATAGAAACGTCCGAATACGTTTTGGTCCAAGCCAGCTCCACGCGTACTTCCATTTCAACTCTGTAATGATCCATGAATCATGTTCTTGTTAGGATCTCCTTGTATTCTTATTGAGGTTCCACCTCTAAAATCGAGGATTGATCAAGTCTTCCATCTTGTTCCACCTTTAGTGATCCATGAGTTATATTCTTGTTCGGTCTTCGAGACCAATAAACATCCCTAAACACCCCTGCATAGAACTCACTAAATCAAGAGCTTCAGCTCTCTGCAAAAACTTTCATTACTTGATCTGTATAATAATTTCCTGAATTATTTTTATAAATGCATTAGATATAATCTGATTTTTCAAAATTTTTAACAATTTAATAAATATAAAATAATTAAAATACTTTTATTTTCTTATTTATTTAATATAAATTTTAAAATTAAAATTATTTAATTTTTATAATATATGTAATTTCAAAACAGTAATTATTTAATCACTAGATATAAATTTTTTAATATATTTTTAAAAATATATAAATTAAATAGATAATTTCAGTAAATTAATAATAATTCAACCAATAGCAATTCTTCCTGTATAACTATAATAAGCCCAAGTAAACATTTATAATAAGGGTCAATACCTAGTTCAAAACAAAGAAGCTCAAAAATCTGTGGCAAACCCTAGACTACAAAAGCAAAAGATACCAGACCCGAAAGACTGACCCGGGACCAATTTGCCTCTTGCTTACAGCGCGGTGCCACCATCCAACCGCGGAAGTTGCATCACTAATTAGCTATATGAGGCCCAAACAAACTCCAATATGGAGGAAAGAGCAACATGTGAGAACTGATGAACTCCATCTCAGAGAGATCTGTCGAAGCCAACTCTCAGAAACTCCATTGGCAATCAGTAAACAGCGAAAGACACAGATCTGTAGAAAGAGGCTCGTTTTTAGTACAAAACATAAGAGCATCTCCAAGATCCAGCTCTCATAAAGTAGGCGATTGAGGACTGGATCAACCTAACAACGGTTGTCGTTTCAGCCGAAGTTCACCCGATTCCCTGCAACATCAAGAACAAACAACCAGAAAGGACGAAAACCACATGCAAAGAAGCAGCCTCACAGAAACTCTCATTCATATCAACTGCTGCTAGTAAAAAAGTCCCAGTGATAGAGAAAGGCCAATCGATGACCAGAAAAGAACGACAAAGCCCTAGCCGAGAGAGAGAGAGAGAGAGAGAGAGAGAGAGAGAGAAAAGAGGAAATGAAATGCAGAGAGAAGTAAATCATTAGAAGTTCAGTGGAACTTAACATGGAGGTTATGGTAATTTGACCTTGAAATATATAATAGCGTAACTAAAAAAAAAAAAAAAAAGAAAGCCTTTTAGGCCTATATATCAATGCGATTACGTGGCGTACTGGGGTTGCAGCCTTCATTACAGGAATAAATAAATGAAAAAGCTTTTATAAGGCAAATGTTAGACGCTGGCTACATTAACTGCCCCGGTCTCTCGCCCGCTCCAACCTCCAGCTACACTAAACGCCCCAATAGTACACTTATTTACCACTATATCACCAACAATCACCAGAAAAAAAAAAAAAATCTTGCTCATCTCCCCCGCAGCAGAGACCACCTGAACTCCCCATCGCCGATTACTGCACCATGCAGCCGGGAGAGACCGTCTCTCGGTCGCCTCTCGACAAACCCCTTCACCAACTCACTGAAGATGACATTTCTCAGCTCACCCGCGAAGATTGCCGGAGATACCTCAAAGAAAAAGGTCTCTTAACATATTTTTCTTTATATTTGTGTTTTATTTATATATACGAAGTACAGCGAGTGAGTCGTGTGTCGCTGCAGGCATGAGACGGCCTTCGTGGAACAAATCGCAGGCAATCCAGCAGGTGATCTCTCTCAAAACGCTCCTCGAAGCGACACCGGATTCCGACTTTAACGAGGCTCCAAGAAAGCTCTACATTCCCCTTCCAGATAACCCTCATCGCGTGCGTTTCCCAATTCCCAACCGTTAACCACCACCATCTCATATTTCGATAAGCTTTTAGTCACAGATATTTATTTATTATTAAAGTAAAATCTCAACTGAATTTTATCCAAGTTTATTTTTTAAACAATAAACAAAATAAAGGTTTCACTGATTTCTACTCGCAATAGTACTTCTTTTACTGATCATTGCTTTCATCTTTATAATATAATATTTGTTCTAGGCCCCTGCAAGTTCCTCTGTTTCAGTGAAGGAAACGGATGCCGACAAACCAATCTGCGCATCGCCTGAGGAACCGGTTTCGTTTCGGCGACATGATCTTCCAAAGCATGATTTTCATGGAGATCCACCGGTCCGTCTCATTGCCACCGAAAATGACTCAGTTCCCCTGAGGTTGTTTCTTGATTCTTTTGTTAATTAATGTTGATGGACTAGCAGCCTTATTATCACTTTATTCCATTAGTACTATGCATTTTCTGCGGAGGCAAAAGTGGATGTAGTGGTGTTGGGAATTTCATGCAACTGGGAGGTATCTGGGTTAGTTCAGCTTATGATATTGCAACGCAATTTTTAGTTCTTTTTGGTTTCTGTGTTTTGGCCCTTTTTTGTCTCTCTTCGTGGATAGACTTGGTTTTGACTTCGTGGGTCAAGTTTGTGCTGATGACGTTTGCGTCAGTGTTAATAATAACCCTTGTGTCTGGAATTTGAGCGGCATGTGCTTCCTTCTCGCTGGCTAGTTTGTTAACACGGGATTTGGACTTGGGCAACAACTGTTGTCGTCTTGGTCAACAAAACCTGTAATTGACTTGTCTAGTCTTGCGCTTGCAGTTGCTATAATCTTTGCGTTATTCAGTAGGGTCTTCTATTTTATTTTCTTTCTTTCCTTTTCCCTTTCTCATGGATCATCATCAGCATCTTCCTTTTCTTTCTTTTTTTTTCTTCCTTTCCTCTTTCTCTCTCTCTCACGGCCATGGCAATTGCATTATACTTTTTGTCACTGTGAAGAGATATACACTTACAAATCGTTGTGTTATAGTTTCTGGTAATTCGAATCACAACACTTGGAATTTGTTTAAAGTCTGACAGGGATTGCAATATGCGTCTTCTTTCTTAAGTTAATAACGTCTTCCTTGTATATCATTTGTCTTGTGATGGGACTTCTAGATACATTTAGTTTGTGATGGTCTAAAACGGTGCAAGAGTGGGGTCATAGATGCAGAACATGTGCGCCTGGGTGTGAAAGTGCTTCAGACATTGCTAGTGACCTACGATAGCCAGTCTCACATCCTATAGAGTGGGGTGTTAATATGATGTCTCTAGATCCGCACCCTTACAGGTAACTGTGGCGTGTAGTTTTCTATAATTGCACATTCCAATTTCCAGCCGTTGAATTAGGTTGGAGGTGTTATTTGGCCTCCCTTGGGATGTCTCTTTTTTGCTTTCTTTTCAGATTTTCATTTGGGCAATTTATGATGACACTGTCTATGTAACTGAATTACCTTGGACAGGGGACCATTTTGCTTCTCATGCAGCTGTGTAATTTAGTTTGTTGAGCATCTGAGACATGGCCATGAATTATGAGGATGAGATGACAAGCATCTTTGTATTAGTATAGACTATTAATTCAGATTAAACTGAAGTAGTATATTTAACATGACCATGAATTTTGAGGATGAGATGACAAGCGTCTTTGTATTAGTATAGACTAGTAATTCAGTTTTATAAATTGAAGTTGTATTTTTACATGACAGGATAAAAACTGCAGCAAATGAGCCTGTAGGACAGATGACAATTTTTTATTGTGGGAAGGTGAATGTTTATGATGATGTACCAAGAAACAAGGTAGATTTTTTTTTTTTTCTGTAGAAAGACTATTCCAGATATTAGTTTCCTTTTCATGAAGACTATCAACAGTATGCTGTTGTACACTGGTCATCTGATGAAATGATTTTCAGGCACAAGCAATAATGCAGCTTGCTGCATATCCACTCTCATTATCTTTGGAAACTTCACCTGACACCATTCCAGCATTATGTCCCATTCCATGCAAACTAGAAAGTCCAGGTGTCAAAGCAGCCCCTATTTCTCCTATGTTGATCTTTCCTACACTGCAGACAGGTTTGTTCTCAAGGGTTTTAGGGTTCTTTGATTTAGAAACTGCATGTGCATGAAGATTTATTAACTTTACATGTTGTACTAGTTATTACAGCTTCAGAGTCCAAAAGTTATCAAAATTATGAGTATTCAGACGTGTGCATATATGTATCTATTTGTGGCTTATTTTGACATCTTGGCACGTGTCCCAGAATTCTTGTCTCAAGTTGACAAGTTGCAATAATTGTTGATACGAAGAGCTTTGTATTTGTGGTAACAGGTTGTCATGGTTGCACTTTACAGGTAGAGTGGCAGAAAACTGTGAGCTGCCCAGGGAAGAGAGCAACATATCACATGAAGACAACTTAGGTAATCTACGCTAAGCTAATTAACTCAAGAAAAAGTTTCCATTTTTGTGACCTCTTTCTCTGTGTGTGTGTGTTTGGTATAAATGAAGTTTATTTCGAAAACCAACTAGAGCAGATGATACCCCAATAAATAGACTTTCATTTACATTATAATCAGCATTATCCTTTGTCACTTGGTACTTTGAATTTTTTGAAGCGCTCATTTATTGCTCTAACTTAAGTTATTCCTACAGTATAATTTTTGTTTAATGTTTTCCATGTTGACTTTAAACTACAAATACGACTCATACAGTATTGAATGGTTCATCTCGACTCTGTGAGGAACGAGAATGTGATAACTCTTGACTCGAGTGACTTGTGATCAAATTTTTGCACCGATTGATGATGCAATATATCACCTTTATTCAAGCTGTTCCTCTTTCCTTTCGTATCTGCCCAAGAACCCTTTGCAATATCAGATGTTACCATATAGCAATCTGTATATCTTCTCATTTAACCTTATATTAGTTGCCTGAACAAGGAAGATAGCTTTTTGTTTGGTCAATTTTCTTGAGGGTTTGTTATCGATAGCACCATCTTCTGAAATTCAGATAGATTTCTTTTTCTACATCCAAGAAATTAAAATTTTTCTTTGTAATATCTTTGCATTCCATGTAAATTAAGCATGTTTAATTGATCAAATCATCTGCTTCCTAGGGCAGGCCAATTTGTTCTAAAGTTCACTACAGGTACTGGAGATGTAATGAAAAAATACTGGAGATACTTCGAAAGTAACACAAGGGTGGGGAATCAGCTGGAGAATTCTTTTTCCCTTTTCTTTATGGATTCTCAATTTCTACCAATTGTATGCTAATCTTTGATTATAAGTTAGGGAGAAATTAATTTCTCATATTTGCTTAATGATTGATGGGATTTCCACTTCTTCTTTCATTATGTTCATTAACTATCTGTCATAAAAATGTTTCAGAATGTCCAGCAAATAGAAAAGCATCAGTACAGAGATATCTTGAAAAGCGAAAAGACAGGTATCTTAAATAGTAGATACTTATGGCATCAAGATAAATCAAGCAGTCTATTTTGCCCTGTTATTTGGCCCTCATATTCCTGTTAGGTGAAGGTTCAAGAACAAGAGAAAGGTGGCAATGCCTTCATCTGCTAATTTAGATGTGAACTTCAATCATCGAGTGGAAGATCAATTCTCAACTGATCAATGGAACCTAGGTGGTGTGTGCTCTTCTCCTCAGCCCAGGCCACCTCAAACGCTTATGCAATGCAGCTCAATTGAGAATACAGCAAATCATTCCTCTCCCTGCTGATCTCAATGGCAGGTAGCACTTACTCATTTGTGGCATACATTTTAGTTTGTAGTGGAAATGACACTTGATGCCCTCTTTGAATATCTAAGATTGGTTTATGTCATTTGACCCAATCAGGCAAACAACATTTTGCATTTTTTTTCTTTGTTTCTTCCAAGGAGTACTGCATAATGCAGATTGAGTTCATTATGCGTTTTTAAGCTTGCAACTTGCTGGTTTTTTCTGGTTGCCAGGTGTGTGACCATGCTATTATGGTTATTGTCATTTTAGGTTGCCATGAACTGAAGTGGAAATGCTTTTGCCCTGTTAGGTAACATTCTGGTGGGAGGCTTTCATGAAAGATATATAGCATCTGTTATGTGAACAGCCGACTGCTTCACTCATATCACATGAACGATCTTAGAAAAGGATCCCTTGTTTAGCCGAGAACTTTTGTTCCAGGAGTAAACAAGAGGATTTCCTGTTATTCAGAAACATGATTCTCTTTTCCCTTCTTAAAAGTGATAACGAAAAACAGACAAGTTTAATACATTAAGTTGCGAGAGAGGGGAGAAAAACAGTGGGTAACATGGAACAATCATTTCATTGTAAACATCATATTTGCTTTGCATCAACTGGAGTATGAAATCAATATAGAATATGGTTGAAGTATGAAAAGCGATTTCTAACTGTGGTAAACATGTGTTGCAGATGAACAAGAATGTTGAAAATGGAGGATGATTCTGTTATCTAGGATGCTGTTTATAGTGCTGAGCAAAGACTCGCCTGTTCCACTAGTCCCCATTTCAATTTTCTGATGTCACTAAAGAAGGCTATAGGAAGTAGCTCCTTGGGAAGAGTTTGTACTGTAAAAGTGTATTGTAGAGCTTTTCTTAATCAAGCAGAAAACAAGTTCCTACGTTCAGATTTATCGATATTTCTTCACCCAATCTGTATCTCTTAATAGCTAGTAACTAATGTAAAGTAATTGATAATCCTATTACATGAGCTGTGTTATGGTTGCTTTATGGTCATAGACTGAATGGAAAAACATTGGAGGGAGCCTGCAAAAGTGGACGAGCA
The DNA here is from genome assembly GCA_948266635.1 of Cnidoscolus chayamansa. NCBI lineage: Eukaryota > Viridiplantae > Streptophyta > Magnoliopsida > Malpighiales > Euphorbiaceae > Cnidoscolus > Cnidoscolus chayamansa. The sequence continues at coordinate 15,024 of CAOGCB010622126.1, forward strand.
CGTAAAAGCAGCCTGAACAATGATGTCTTTCATGAAGGAATTTGGGTACTTCTGGGAGAGAGATTGCAAAAGACTAGATAAATGGGATTCGTTGACTGGAGACATGCGAGGAAGCAAAGGTGGGGGCATCAGGGAGCCGTGTATGGGCCGGAGGAGGCTTTAGGATAAGCGAGAGGGTGAGCGAAGCCACCATCTGTCGCTCCCCATTGAGTCATTTTCTCAAATTTTCAATTATTACGAGCGCCTCTAATATTTCATCACCGGTTGTCCTTAATTCACTTGTCTTTTCTGTTTTGCCACTTTGTCTCCAACCTCTATTTAACACAAAATCATATACATGTATGAACTTTTTTCTCTAGATACATGCATGAACTTGATGCGAAGTAGTGTTTTGGCCAATTTCAATAGATTTGCTTTTTTTGTTTTTTGTTGTAAGATTATAGATGCGGCGTGATTATGATCTCTTGGCTCCAAAACATTCTTAATCTAATACTAATTAAAACACATTTTTCCAATGCTTTTTTATTTTTTACATTAATATCAATCCTATTAATCACTTTCAGTTGATTCTCTCTATCAGAAAATAATATTCCCATTTGATATTTATTTTATTGTCAAAAAAATATCTCTCCT
>CAOGCB010622322.1:0-20330 GCA_948266635.1 Cnidoscolus chayamansa
ATACCATTTGATTGGACCCCGGCTTTAATATACCAATTAATAAACTATGGCAAAAGGGGAAGAAGTAAAACAGAATCTTCATCACAAGTATAAACAATTGAAAATTTTTTCCACCTCCCCCTCTCCCCCCCCCCCCCCCCAAACCAAAAATAAATAAATAAACAAAACAAAAACGAAAAACCGAAGAGCATAATGAAGATTTGAGTCAAAGCTACTATCTACCATATGTTATCCTATCCTCCAATAAGCTTCAGGGGTAAAGAGGGATGACATTTAATGTGAAGTTCTCACCTCAATAGTCCTTGATTTTTCTTGCCATGTATAGATCGGGAAAGAAACAAATTGTGAGTAGTTCTTCACCAGACCCTGAATTCTGACTGGATCTGAGAATTCATATTTATCATCATCCTAGAATAAACCAGTGACGTATAAGACTTATTTTATATAGAAAAAGCAACATCCAAAGATGAGCATATATTCGTTCACAGCATGGGAAAGAAAGATAAAGAAAAATATGAAACCCAAGAAAAAAAGGAGATAACATGAAGAAGAAGAGAAAACATTGATGTTGTCTGTCTTTGAATGGGCAAAATAATTCCGTTCCAAATATATGCTGAACATAACTTCTACTTTTAAATTTATGTGTAACATCTAACAAACTTGCATACCCTTAAATAAAGTGTAATTTGTGTTCCACGACGCAGAAGCTTTTCAGGATCAGTTTCTTCCTTAATCACATAAGAGCTACTGTCAGCTACTGCTTCCCAGACATATTGCTTATCTGACCTTGGGCTCTTTGTAGACACAACAACCTGATTGCAAATGATATACATGAACAGCCTTCATCAGCAAATTACAATGAAAAACTATGCATTTTCTACAACATAAGTTCAAAAATAAGCAACATGTTGGAGCATATCAAAAAAAATTGCACTCATATTGCACCTTCTCAGCCACAAGAAAAGCCGAATAGAACCCAACACCAAATTGACCGATCAAACCATTGTCTGCCCCAAGATCTTTATTTTCCTACACATGACAAGGAGAAACTTAATTGCATGCACAGAGTCAAGGAATTGCTAAATGCTGGAATTCAATGTCTCTGTCTTAAGGATAAAAAGATACTTTAAGAGCCTGAAGAAATTTTGAAGTGCCACTCTGTGCAATAGTTCCAAGACAGTCAACAAGTTCTTCTTTTGTCATTCCAATGCCTGTGTCTCTGTAAGTTAAGAAGAATACTCTAATTAACTTGCCAACTTTTTTCCTTCGATGCAAAAATTGCTAAAGAGGAAACGGTGATATACGTTATGGTGACGGTTCCATTATCTGGATCAGATTTTATCCGAATCTCCAAGTCACCAGCATCTCCAAGCAAAGATGGCTCAGTCACACTTAAGAATCTCAACTTATCTAAAGCATCACTTGCATTGCTGGAGCAAAAAATAATAAGAATAAGAATAATATAAAACTAAGGAAAGAGACTGCCATTTGCTGGCTTATGCAAACTTGCAAATGGAGGAGATTGGAAGAGGCAAAGGCTCTGATACTCTGGATTTTCATTTCGCAGATTGTACCTGTGCAAACATGGCACAAGACACAACATAGAATATGTGTTCTACACATATATATGCATTCGTCGATTGAACAGAGATTTTTAAACATGAACAAGCATAGTTAATGGAGTACTCTTTTCTCTCAAGATGAAGAGCATGGATAACAAAGACAGCTTTTCTTCTTAGATAGAAAATAAATAGTTATTTTGGTTGTATTTTGAATGATGCATTTGGTTGTATTTGATAACCTGTTTAGACTACAGTTACTATTTTATATTTACATATGCACCTGTTTTAAATTTAAATCCATATTAAATTCACATCCCCTTATTTTCTATTTAGAGAGCAGACAAGTCAGACAAAACTATATGTACTCATTTCTGATACTAGTTCCCGAGTTTGAGTAACATAGGGCAGAGGAAATAACACATTTCTTGAAGTAAAGAGAAGGCATAATAATCTTTCCTGACAAGTTATAGGTCATTTGTTTCATGACTTTTTATGCATAAGATTGAGATTGACAAACAATAATAACTCAGCAACCCTTAGGATAAGAAGCTGGCAACTATAGGTATATTACTATCTTCAAGCTTTTGGCAATCAGGGAACATGCTCACCTCACAAGCTCTCTAAGGAATACTTCCTTGTGGCTGTATAGACTGTGAACTATCAAATCCAACAGACGACTAACCTGAAATGATTAACTTCTCAATCAGCAGTGCTTGGAGCATATATTTTCACTCCCAGTAGAACATAACATAAAAGGTTCAAACATATAAGATAACAAACACAAAAAGGAACTCCACATAGCTTCCATCTTTTACTCATATAAAATGAAAACCAGTCTGACAATCAAATTCTAAGCAAATGGCATCGAAATTTTTTTCAAGGCTTAGTGTTTTTTTCCTATTTCAAAGGTTCTTATCCATGACAGACCAATCATACTATTGATTGAAGAATATACCAAATACAGAGAAAAAAAAAAAAAAAGACAACGAAGCCAGCTATCGAAACCTACAATAAATTTCGTTGAGTGGATCAAATGGGAAGCCGATCAGAAGGGGAGTGGCAAAATCCAGTCGCTAAAAGCTCAAAATACTTCCCTCCCCCCTTCCACCCACCAAAAACAAAAAGAGTTAAAAGAGACCCACCTCAGCTTGATACTCGAATTTCTCGCCAGAAGTATCGGCGGCATCTTTATCAGCGACGGCAGTCTCGCACCGGACAGCAATTCGATTATTTCGTTTCTGAAGTTTCCAATTTAGGCCAGTGCAAGAAAACCCCTTTTGAAGACCGTAACTTTGTGGCAAAAAGGGGCTCGTTAGACGAAAGGAATTGGTGCGAAGGTGTTTACGTGAAAAGGGAGTGGAAGAGGGAGGAGAAACCAAAGCAGCAGCAGCAGCAGCCAAGCTTCTGCTTAGAACTGGAGCCATTGAGCCCTTGACAGATAAGAGGGGGGGAGTTGCAATCAAGGGATATTTTGGGCTACCAATCAATCGCAGTGCAGTGTGTGAAGAACCTAAAAACCTCGAGGGGTTTAAGGGGAAGAGAAGAGGGTTCTAGAAAGATGGGAAGCAAATTCAGGATTTGGTGTTGGGCATTTTTTGTTAGGATTTGTAAGGCCTAGATGCTGCCATCTCACCATTAACAGTATCCTCCTCCATTCTCCATTTACTATTTTAAAAAAGATAATCTAATGTTTGAATTAAAAGATAAATGTTATTTATTTTTTTCTTTACTTATGGGTTGAAATCCATGGCAATGTTAACTTAGGTCCATTTTCAGTTCAATTGTCTACTTATGGAATGGGGTGGGAAGATGGATCTTTCTATTTCAGTCTACTATAAATTTTATAAAATCATATATAATTTTAATTTTTAAAAAATAAATTAAATGAAATTATTGCAAAACCATTGATTCCAAATAAGGGATGTAAATATTATCAGAAAATTCTTCAGTCAAATACGTATGGGTTTCAAAAAGGATGCAAAAACTGGAAGACAAGCAAGATTTCATGGCATGTGACGCAGAGAAGCTATCTTCTGTGCGTTGACAGCGGTAGTTTCCATCGATTCTTGAATAAATATGTAGCTTCTTCTCTCATAGCAGATATAAGCTGATACAATATAATGAGTATCAGATCAGGGCATATGTCCAAGAAAGTTGAAATGGGCTTGCCTTAATCATAGCATATGTCCTACGGGTTAGGACATGCACGACGCCAAGCCTAGAGACTTGATCCCGAACCCACTAAAATTCAAACCGGACTTCATAAAGACCAACCCTTGTTAAATATTCGAGCCATGTGTGATTTTTTGGTCCATCATAAGCATTCTGCTAGATGATCAAGCAATAGAGCCAGGACAATTGAGACACAAGAACAGAGGATGTATGGTCATTTCGCAGATATAAATTTTGAGGAATACACAAAAAGAAAAAGAACTAACTAGTTAATTATTTGCTTATGTGTGTGTTGCTAAGTAATAGGAAGGAGCAGCAATTCCACAAGATCCCAACCAAGAAACCAAACAGAGAATCTAGAGAAGGATATTACATCCCACTTTCAAGGACCAACTTTTCTATCTCAGGCCTCGGAAGCTGTCGGCTTCAAACAATCAACATTGCACAATCCCACAGATCTAACCATGTCTCCCAACCTGTCATAACAAGTCAATCGATGCCAATAATCAGCGAATCATGTTCAAAACAATAATGGGAGATTAAACACTGAAAGGGAAGAAGCGTTGAAATAGAATAGTGAGACTCCAACAAGAAGAACAGGTTCTTAATTAGATACACAGACCGGTCGAAGCTGTTTCTTGCTCTCTCGGGCTGATCAGTGCTGTTTCTTGCTTTTGCTGTCCGATCAATGCTCTTTCTTGACTTCTCTCTTCTGTCAGTGCTGGCTCTTCCTTTTTCTCTGCTATCTGTGCTTAGCCTGGATTTTTCTTTCTGCCCAGTACTAGGCCTGGCCTTATCTCTCTGATCTGTGCTTGGCCTTGATTTTTCTTTGTTGGCATCTGAGGTGCTTGAAGCATCAGGCTGATCTGTACTTTCTCCAGGTCCATTTCTCAGATGCGGAGGCAGCTTCTCAATGGCAGATATGAACTTCCTAAGATGCCTTAAGTACTCTGGGTAGAGTTCCAAGTTACAGTGGCTTCCTCCTTTAAGCCACAAGGGCTCATACTTCTCTTTGCAGAGCTCCCACAGCTGTTTACCATGGGAAAAATCCACAACTTCATCTTCTGTTCCCTGAAATCACCAGCAGCAGGGCCATTACCTTTACAGCCACTGGCGATCATCCGCCATATCAGAACAAGAAAAGGAAATGACACTCACATGAATTACCAGAACTGGACAATTCACAAGCGGAATCTTATCAATATTCTGTGATGAAATGACAAATGAATTGATGGATCAATTTTTAGAAAATGATACAAATGAAAATCTCAATTAACCATCCACGCGACAAACCTTGTAAATGTCGAACCAGAATGTTTTCTTGACAGGATACATGACACGAAGGCCTGAGAGGATAGGACTGTGAAGAATCACAGCTCTTAATTGGGGCAAACGAGTTGCCAATTCAAGAGTAGGTCCACTCCCTACTGACTGACCATACAATATAATATCTTCCTCTTTCACTCCATAAGTCTCTTCCAGGCATGTATATGCAGCATCTATATCAGCATACGTATCTTGTTCACTTGGCTAATTGGGTATCAATGCATCACACAGAATCAGCAGTCTTTCTATTTATTATATAATCCACAGAGTAAATCACATACTGTGCCAATAGCATAGCAGACAATCATCAGAAGGTTCTCTAGTAATGAGCTCAGAGTTTTTGTCCCCCTTCGTGATAAATTATAGGACTATTATTGAACAACTATGGCTATCATGAACTAGAAAGCTCAATCTTTGCTGATATGTTCTTAATTTCCTTTATAAATATCTCTCATTTGCCACTTCTTGTTTGGATACATTGCCGTCTTTCTTGACTAGAATTCAAGAAAAAGCTTTCTTAATATAAAGTTTGGAATTTATTATGCTATATATATATACAAGCTTCTTTAAGCAAAAAAGGCCGTCCTTCCCACCACCCTCCCTTGAACATTCAGGTGAATCTGCCAAATGTGCTTGAGCCATTAAAACAGGGAACATGGAGAAAAAAGAAAAACAAATTACCAACAAACAGGCCTAGAATTTTATCTTAAGAAGTCAAGATTAAGTCCCACTCTCTGACCGTGTCCTACCACAAACCTAGCCCGTGTGCTTGAATAATCATAGATTTGTCCGATGTAAGTCGAGTTAAATAATCAGAAACTATCAACTTGTCAACTAGATTTCATCACTACTACACTGGAATTTAGTTTGAGGTTTTTGAGGTTAGGAAACAAAACAAACAGAATATACCTTTCCGGAAGACTGTCCATAACCAGAATAATCGTACCTGTAAAACCAAAAACAAAAAAAAAAAAGTATTAATCTTTACAAAATCAAATCAAGTTTATCTTTTCAAGAATAGAAAATAACACATGAAGGAACTAACCCCATAAGATTAACATTAAGGTGCAGGCTAAGCTCATTGAAGATATGATACATCTGACCAAGATCAGCAGCGTTGCCATGAGAATATAGGACAGTCAATGAAGCTAATGGGTTCTTCACATATATGGCAACGATCTCATTCCCTTTCTTTGTGGAAAGCTTCAACACGTCCACGTCGTCTTTCTGTTGGACATCTGAGATCCTCAGTTTCCCAGTTTCTTCATCCAGTATTATGGTATAAGACGGTGGGTTTGGTGGGAAGAAGGCGAATTTCGCCGCCATTGACGATGTTGCTGTTCCCATATTTAATCCCAAAAGGATGGAAGAACTTGGTGGCGTTTCGTATATTCTAGCTAGGTAAGAATAGGTATGATGAGAACACGGAAGTGCATGGTCAAGTTATAGTATAAATTTTTTTTTGTAAACTTGAATAAATAAAATGGAGCGGCAGAGAGAGAGAGAGATAAGGATGTCGTAATTATGAGAAATGAGACAAATAGAAGTATGTCAATGGGATTACTAGATTTGGGTTTTGGTGGGTTGTTGTTGGAAGGAACTATGGTTTTCTTGTGTTGAGATAGATAGAAAGAGAGAGAGAAAGGAAAGAAGAAGCAAATTAGGGAGTAAATTTAGCCTGCTAAATGGAATTTCGTAAAGTAAAAAAAAAAAAAAGAGAGAGAGAGAAAGTTGATTGCATTCCTTGAATACAAGAACAAAATATCTTTCAATTCCTTACCAAGAAAAGAAATACATGATTCTATGGCAATTTGGTAATCTTAGTCAAGTAGTTATTTTTGAATTTGAATGTTCTTTCTTTCTTTTTGATATATATTGGATTTATTTTAACTATTTTTTATATTAACTTTTAATGAATATAAATATCATACGTATTTAGCTTATTATTATTATTACTTGTATTTGTTATTGTAAAAAGTTAAAACTCAAACAATGATAATTTAATGAAAAAAATGGGTATTTATTTATTTTAGAAAATTGCAATAATTTTGATAAATTGAATAAGAAATTAAAAAAAAATAGAGGCATTAAACGATAGAAATGGCATATGGTTTTAATATAAAGCAGGATGATAGGTGTAGAGGCATTATAACTATATCTATATCCTACCTTTTTTTAAATAATGGACTGTGTACTCAAAACTCATTAATTTATTCGTCTTGTAAGCATAAATTTATATATTTTTTTTTACTTGAAATTCAATAAAATAAATAAATAAAAAAGAAAAGAGTAAAGTAACAGGAGAAAAAGGGATGGGTTGGTGTTATTTAGGTTGGCAATGATGAGTATGTGAGCATGGGGATTGAGACTTTAGATACTTCAATATAAATATTTACTATTAACATCGTAGTTTTCTTTTTTCCCAAATCACACAATTTAATAATAAAAAAGTTAATAAAAATTAGATAAAAATATGAATGAATTTTAATTATAATAATAAAAGAGAAGAGTGGGGAGTGATGTGGGTTGAGTTTGAAGATGGTAGCAAAAGAGGAGGAATGATGGAGGGGGTGGGGGACTATAAAAACAAAACAAAAAAACAGAAAAGTAATTGAAGTGGGTGGGGACTGTTGCACAAGTGACAGAGGGAACATTTCATGATTACATGTTGACTTTGAAATTGTAATTCTTCTTAATTGCCTTTTGCTAAATACATTGTCTAATTCTATCTTAGCATGTACCTCTTATTTTGGAAAAATTATATATATAAAAATAATATATGAAGATTGAATTTTAATTAAATATATTTTATTATTAGTTATTTATACGCCAGATAATTTTAAAATTATAAAAAAAAAAGGAAAGATAGGATAAAAGAGAATGGAGGGTTTGGATTTGAAAAGCAAAACACAAAGTTTAAAAAGATGAAATTTGGCATTTCTTTTATATATAAAAAAAATATATATATATATTTTAATTGGGGATTAAGAAGTGGGCATGGGTCCCATAATAAATAAATAAATAAAAGCGGGTCCTACAGGAGTTGGAGATGGAGCCCAAGCAAGCAAGCAAGCGTGCATTGCATTGCATTGCAGCAGAAGCATCTACAGCCATAAACACTATCAACAACCTCCAGGCAATGCCACCGCTGTTTCTCCAAGTAGAAATTGTAAATAATACATAATATCATGATGCCTAAATGGCTGAGGTTGTATTACTTTTTTCAAATAATTCTAAACATTATGTATTCCCTCCCTCCCTCCTTTAGAAATTGTTTTATTTCTTATTATATTACTAACCCAAATCCATTTATTTATTTATTGTTTATCACCTTCCTAAATATTGCTTAATTCATGTATGTATGAACATAGTAAATACTCAAAATGCGAATTGAACTGACACCCATATTCTGCACAACCTTGGTTCCACTCCTGAAGCATGTACGTACCTTTTTTTGCAATTTATCACCTTTACTGACTCTGTGCTTTCATTTGAATATATTTTTCTTTTGTCTGAATCTGAACAGGAATTGGTCACCCATGTTTATATGCAGTTTACTACATTTCTGCAAGCTCAAATTGTATACATATATATATATATACATGCCCTAGCTATATAGGTATGTATACTATAATATTTAAGCAACCTCAAATCTACACAATGGACAAGCTCTACTTCTTTGTAGCCAATTACAGATGCAACGATGATGATAAAGATGTGAACATGGCATGCGAATAGCTTCTGAACCAATCAATATCTCCTCTAAACAAATCGAGCACTGCTCGTTCATACATCCTTCAACTTTCAAACTATCCAATGCATCAATGGATGATTTAGTTGCAGGCACTTGCCCTAAATCTGCATCATCATTCGCAGTCTTAATGATGATTTGTGGGACTTCAATCTTAATCACCAAATGTAGAATCTTACGACGATCCACATTATGTTTATTGACTAATCGACGGATATCAGAAAGAATCTGACCTATCAAGACTTCCTGAACAGGTACATCCATGTCAAGAAGCATTTGACGTACGTTAGACCTGGAGATTCCTTCATGCATGAAACGGTCACGTTCAACTAGGAATGTATCTTGCCTAGTCTCACATTCATCGTCGTCGTCTTCTTCTTCTTCTACTTCTACTTCCATTGTTGAACCACGATAAGGCATGAAGGTGGCTATGACCTTGATGGAGACCATGTTGCTTGACAAGGAAACGTAAGCCTCTGATTCAACCGAGTCGTCAACTTGAATAACATTGCAATAGATTTCGTAATTTCCTATTGAGACCTCCATGGACAAATTAACTGGTATAAGGTACGAGTTTCCTTGCTGTATGAATATTTTTGCACAAGAAGAATCAAAGGGAGTACTACGTTATATAGTTCTAAATCATAATCGGACATAACCACTTAGTTAGCTATCGGTTTGAAGTTGGGAGATACAAATACAATAGCAGTCAGTGAAAGAGAAACTACTTAACCAAAACTTACCTATACATAATTTTATCCAAGCAATCAAAACAGATCCCTTCCTAAACTAAACTGCACTTCTTTTTTATTTAAAAAAAAAAAAAAGAAATCATGTACTCAAAACTTATAATAATTTATAACATATTCTGATTATTTTCTATTAATATTCAATAAAAGGGCCATATTATTTAATTTATCAATAAATTAATAAAAAAATATAAAAGGGGCAATTTATCATGAAATTTCAAATTATTGTAGATATAAGAAATTCCAAATTTATTGCTAAAATTACCGTAGAAATTTCCATTCAATGATATTTTCTAAAGGAAAAGTCAATTTTTATTTTTTTTTAAAAGCCAACAGTGAATTTTAAAATTTATTGTTAAATCCATCGGTAAACTCTATATTTTCAGTACATCACACTCTTTCTTCTATTTCATATTTTCTCCCACCCACTCTTTGTTTCTCTTTTCATTTTCCTTCTTATTTCGAGTGTCTTGTTCTCGTGTGTTTGAACTCTTCAGGACCATGCTCTGATAAAAATTAAGGAGAATTATTATCTAACCTGTGTTCAAACTAGTCTTCACTTTGTCTGTTGTAGCATATTTGGCAAAACCAAGTTGATGAATGTCAGTGGACCACCTCCCTGGCACCCAAAAAATTAAAAAAACACGAATCAGTTGATATGTATGTGCACATGAGAACATGAAGATGTAAGCTTCTACACTTTTATCATATACGTACCAACTGAAGGAGAAAAAACAACCTCTGTCAAAAAAATGAGAAGAGGGGAGTGATAACTTGTTCAAATAAGAAGTCCTCCACAGAAGTATACCATTTATATCACGCCATTTGTAAGTGCAGTAACAATAACAATCCATTCCGAGAAAGATAATGCCGCAGAGAAAAGGTTCTTGGTTTTGTTATGTGCTGTCCAAGATTATATACAAGAATTTCGTTGACTCTTAAACTGACAGTGTGTACTATGATAATCTTGCCACAGACAGTCAGTTATCAAGTTTGAAATATGAACCAAATGTCAGGCTGATGGATGTGTCAAAATACTCCTGTGAATTCAAGGTTCCATGAGGAGAATCTCCAAACACATTTCCTTAAGATGTGATCTTTTTCATCATGCATAGTTCATTCCCCTACAAAATGTGCCAAGAAGAAGTAAGAATTCATCCCCTTTTTTTCCCATGTAGGGAAAAAAAACAATTTATGGTCCAGCATCAAGAGGGTGCTAACCGGTCTGACTTCTAAAAGGCAGGAGAACTCATCTGTAAAGCTCAACAATGTGCAAGTCTTTTACAGGTACTCATGAATGCAATGATAGAACAATCCACTGATTAAGCTGACAACATACAAGAGAAAAGCGGGGGTGGGGGGGGTAAGGTGCCATGAGTACCACTATTTTAGGAACATCACCTAAAATAAGAATGTGACTAGATATTCTTATGCTCTTGGAGAATCAACTCGCCCTTGGAAATTCAGTAAGCCTGCCTAGCTGTCCTCCAAAAATTATGAGCACAAGTCCTAATTAATTCCATAATTAAAACATAACTGTAAGAGATATGCAGTTATGTTATATTTCATACCTCATTCAGGGAACATGCACTGAAGATCACAATCACCCATCAGATTGCTCTGTCCATCAACGAGATGCAAAGGAACGGTTACTTTTTCATGGGCTAATCCCGAACTAAGCCAAACTTGATCATCTCTGCCAGTAGTTCAAATACTGAATTGAGATGGCCACCTCGGTGAAAGGCATTAAGCATGACCTCACAAATTTTCTCATCAGGAGAAACACCATGAGATAGCATCAAGCAGAAAAAGTACTTGGCTTCAATCATTAAACATCGCTTGCATAATCTGCTTATCACAGCACTATAATCCCTGATGGAAACTTCGAACCCTTTTTCCACCATTTGTTGGAAGTACATCATGGCTTTATTAGCATCACCCTTGACACAGTGTGCCTTGATCATTGTACTGTAAGCAAATTTGTTCAAATTGATTTTTTGATCCTGAAGAGAAACCAGTATACTGTCAGCATCCTTCAGATCACCATATAGACAGAGGCTGTTAATGAGAATGCTGTAGGTAACAGAAGTAGGCTCAAGGTTATGCATTAACATCTTATCAAATAAATCAAATGCTTTTATTATGTCTTTGGCTTTGCAAAATGCTTGGATGACGGTATTATACGTGATTTGATCTGGGGTTAGACCTTTAGCGTGCATATCCTCAAGTAGCAGGCAAGACTCCTGCAACCTCCACCTTTTGCAAAGTCCTTTGATTATTACTGTGTACGTGACATGAGTAGGTCCTATAGCTTTTGCTTCCATCTCTGATAGCAACTCAAACAAATTCTCTATATTGTCCTCATCACAATATGCATTCATCAGAGTGGTATAAGTTACAGCAGTTGGTTCCAATCTGAGCAGCTTTATTATATCCAACAACTTTCTAGCCTCATCTACCTTTCTGTTTTTGCAGAATCCATAAATAAGAGAATTGAAAGTGACTATAGTAGGAGATATGCCTTCCTCTCCTATTTGCTTGTATAACTTTATAGCCTCCCCAATATTACCAAGTTTTACATACCCATCAATCATAATATTATACAGAGTGATGTCTAGTGTCAAGTTACTCTTTATTAGAGAATCAAAATATATTCTAGCTTTCGATATCATCCCTTTCTCACAAAGACCCATTAGAATTGCTCTATGTGTAAGAGAATTTGGAAAGATTCCATTCAAGCACATTTCACCATATAGCTGGATAGCCTGTTGAACTTCTCCTTCCTTGCACAGGCCATGAATGAGGACTGAATAGGATACAAGATCTGGTTGCAAGCCACTAGATCTCATTTCACAAAATAATTTCAATGCTTCATCAACCCGTTCACTTTTACACAAGCAGCTGAGCAACACTGTGTATGAGATAATATTCAATTGAAAACCCTGTGAAATCATCTCTTTCCGCAACTTTAATGCTTCTTCAATATTGCCTATCTGGCAGTTCCCACATATCAGTATAGTATATGTAACAAGATTTGGGTTTAGCCCTTTATTTAACATCTTCTGAATGATCTTCCAGGCTCCACCCATAAAACCAAGCAGACAAAATCCTTTGGCAAGAATGTTGTAAGTTACTATATCAGGCTGTACCCCCTGCTTCTCCATATCACCTGTGAACTCCAATGCTTCTTCCATGTACCCAGCTAGACATAATCCATGAATAAGAATATTATAACTGTATGCATCAGGAAGAGGTCCACACTTGAGCATCATACACAAAAATGACTTTGCGACATCTATAAAACCCAATTTGCAGGACCTCGACATGATGGTATTGAATGAAACAACAGAAGGCCCAAATTCCTTCCCTTCAACATCCCGCAAGAAAGAAACTGCATCTTGAAACCTAGACTGCCTGCATAAGCCGTCTACAATTATAGATGTAGTATAGTTAGTCAGAGGGGTTCCACTAACTTTTATTTCGTTATACATATCCCACATGATATTAGTGTGTCTCAGATTGTACAAAAGATTGTTGTACGTTTTTATTGAAGCTACCAAATTCAAGTCTTTCATCTTCACGAGAACAAAGAGTGCATCATGAACCATCTCGCATCTTGAATAAGCACAGGCCAAGATATCCCACACGACATAACTTGAATCCCAGCTCCTAAAGCCACTCAAGAGCAGCTCACAAAGTAAAGGAGCTGACCCAGAGCCTATCAGAAATCACACCAAGTCTATAAACACGAAAATAAGCAACATTCAAAATTTTTAAGAACCAAAAACAAAATTTTGAAGAGTTTATGCTTATTGTGCTATCACCTGGAACTACATTATTATCCACAAGCAATGACAAAACATATTAAAGCGAGCTAACCCAACAAGCAGTCCTATTAAGTACTACCACAAGAATTCAATTTTAATTTTTGACACCACATGAAGCAAAAAAGAATAGAAATTTTAAGGAATCAACTTCTTCTCTTTAAATTAATATTTGGAGAAACAAACCTTCCTCTAGCAGCATTTCATCCAGAACCAAACGCAGTTCTTTAAATCGCCTTTTTCTCGCCAATAAGTATGAGATGACAAACTTTGAAAATCTTGAGTGCCGGAACCCAAATTCATTCCTCAACAAATGAAAGAAATGCACCGCCGAATCCGCATTTTCAACACCCAAATACTCTATTATTTGATCAACATGAGAAGAATTCAGCATCGAAATGACGTTTTTAAAATAACATCCATTGACAAATCTCCTTAAACCTAAGCACCTAATACCAGAGAGAATCACGTGAACAGAGTCTCCAGAGTCAGGGACAAGGGAAGAGGTGGTGGGTTCATCAGCAAGAGTTGCAGCGGTGGAAATGGAGGGTTTAGACGCTATAAAAGAAGAAATCGATGCAAGAATTCGCGATTTTAAGTGGAAATGGAGGGGTTTTCTCCACTTGCTAATCATGGAAGAGGAATGGCATTCAGAGATTTTAAGGATAAAGGAGCCGTCTTCTTGTTTCCCTGGACAATTTTTTCCTAAATCATAAGCATTAGGGAGTTAATTGGTGAGAGAGGAAACTAAAACCGTGGAATTAGAGTTTACAGAACCGTTGGCTTCCCGGCAATTTTGAAGCCGCCAGAGAGAACCAAAAGAAGGGTTTAGGCGTCAGGGGTTTAGCGACGGGAAAAGCTGATATTTGCAGTTTCAGGGCAAACCAGTATGGCTACGATGTCGTTTTAACAAACCGTTTCTAGCTTTCGCCTATGGGCTTGGATTGGAATTTGGAAGGCTTGACCCATCTGGCATCAGTTCTTTTATTATTGTTATTATTATTATTATTTTTTTTATTGTTGAATTGTCAAATAGAATAAATAAAATACAAATTCCTTTATATCTAGAAAAATAAGCTAGATGATTTTTTTTTTTCAAAATTAGAGTAATAATAATAGAAAAATAAAATTAATTGTCATTTTAATTTTTGAGAAAAAGCTCCTTTTTTTATTGTTAAAAATTCATACTTTATTTAATTTAAAAATCATTATATAAATTAAAATTATTTTAGGTCCCAAATCTAAATACAAGTTAAGTTGTATAATATCACCATACCCATACCATACAATCAACTTAAAGCAGTAAACAAAGCTCAAATAAAAAGAAACAAGTAAAACAGTGATAGCATACGACGAACGCAATTGGTATGCCTAAGAGTAAAAGGGTGATAGTGTACTCATTTATGGAAGCAGCAGGATTGACGATTGATCATCTTGTGGAGCACCGCTTAGACTATGTTTGGCATTGAGGTTAAGAGGACAGAGAATCATTTTTCAGAAAAAGAAAGAAACTTCAATTTGGGCGTTTGACTGGTTGATGTGTTACTAATCTATTGGCCTTTTTCTTTCTTGACTGACTTCCATATTCTCTTCATTATAACACATAAGAGATGTGAGTAGGTCGGATATTAAAAACCACATTATACCAAAGATGTAGTGAATGATCATCTCAGAAGCTTTTTAATCTTCTTCACATGGTCAGATGTCCTTTTTATTAATATAGTAAGACCTCTCTTCTATACTCATCTTCAGCTATCATTTTGCTTCAGGATGATACAACCAGACAAAACCCTTTTGCCCCACTTCTTATCTCTCTGTCGACTCATCATTTTATCTTCAACTTCAATCCATTGTTACAAGTGCCTAACATAATATGATAGAGAATTTGAATTCCATACAAATGAATTAATAATAATTCAAATAAAAGATTAACACGTGTTATATATGGGTTCTTTTTATTTACCTGCTATTATTTCATCTGCTGCCCTACTTTCTTAATCCTCTTATGGAGAAGCTTGTACGATCAGACGACACATTCATCCTATCTTCATTATATAGATATTTTTCAATTTGGTATGCCTGCTTGATAATGACTGAGGGTTTTTTTATTTTATTTTAATATATTTACTATTTTCATTAAAACTAATGATTTCATATACATTTTTATATATCCATTTCTGTTCTACTTACTGCTCAAGTAAATGATGAATTTGGGGAAAGGACACTTTGAAGGAGTTGTGTGATATACAAAGCAGGATTGTTCAATTCAAGAAAGCTTGGATTTTTAAAGCAACTTGGTTATCTTCTCTGCTTTAAGAAAAAGGATAACTGCATACGGAAACCTTGTCATTCCTTTCAAAGTCAATATGCCTAAAGTAAAAAAAGGTTGTGCATTAAAGCAAAAAAATAAAAAATAAATGTCAAAATTAAATAAAAATTTCCATTAGATGAGCTATATGTATCAAACATTTATGAATTTGAGCCTTTAACATTCAGTTTTTTTTATTTTTATTTTATTTCGTTGAACTCTGGTTATCTGGTGAAAAGCAGCAGTAGCAGTAGAAGAAAAAACGAAGAGAGAAGCAGACACTTGGTGACAAAGGGCGGTCAGCAACTTGGAAGGGCAAATGCCCCTTGATGATCAAAGAGCTAAACCCATAAATGGGACCCCAACAAGTGATGTGATGTTCTTTTGCTGGTTTGGTTCTTTGTACACTTTATTATGTCAGCATGGACCAAATTTCCTCGCGAATCTGCTGCCTCCACAGTGTATTTAGAACAACCATGAGATAACATCACTAGTGTCTTTTCCTTATCTCACCGCCAAGCACATTAAAATAATTGGCAATTCACTCACTTCATGGATGACAGCCAGGTGTTTGCAAAAGAGAGAAACGATGCTGCTCACTTCTTTCTATTTTCCTAGGTTACACTATAAAGAAATACCCTCTTCTTGCCATTTAGCAATGTATATGATCATCAGCAAACAGAAGATGGAGATAGATGATAAATTCAACGCAAGGTACCCAAAAACATAAGATACTATTCACATGGCACTTCTTTTCATTTTTTCTTTTTCATTCTACAAATTATTTATCAAACAGGTCCACGAGTAAAAGGGGAAAAATTGAAAGCCAAAAAGTAAAAAAAGAAAAAAACAAATACAGCCAATTCTACTCAGCTCATTAGTCCTCACTTCACTAATTGCCATCAATATTTACAGCAGTTCCCTCCTACTGTTGATCCCGACTACAACACCTTCCAGGGAGAAAACCCATCAACTGAACCTACTCTAGTTACCCATCACTCTCACAAACCAACAAGTCTTTATTCTTCAACCTCGTACTGGCATCTCAGTCTCAAAATTGGCATGACGTACCAAGCCTCTGCATCTGCCTCTGACCAACGGTCACAGATTTCCGTTTGGCAAAAGCCGGGTACAGCAGTTCCTGAAACTTGTCCAAAAACGAAGTCCATTCCTCCTCGCTCATGTCGGCCAGCTTCACAAAACTAAGGCTTGCAGGAAGCTGCTCATTAGCACTCCTGTGCCCAGAAGATGTATTAGAAAAATAGCCATTTTCTGGTTTCACTCCTGAGAATTTCTGACATTTCTGTTTCTTGTCACCTAAACCGGTATTCTTAAGTGACATAGAGAGCTTTGAAATGGTTGGCAACCTTGCAGGCAAGGGTAGAACACCGCTTCTCCCTTTTCCTATCTCATTCTCTACGCTTTCCTCTTCTTCCTCTTCCTCATCCTCCTCCTCTATGCTCTCCTCTAGTTTTGAAAGTGGGAATCGGACATTACCAGCACCAAATCCAAGTTGGATGGGTGTTCTAATATAATCTTCTGTTGCCATCTTAAAGGTAAAGTCAAACGCTGTACCTTCGCAGTCCATATCAAATTGGAATTCCTCATCTCCCACGACAGTCTCGGGAGACGACACCTCCCTCTCTGCAATCAACCTCCTTGCCTCAATACATACAACCTCAAGCTCACTGGGTTCCTCCTCTCCAGCACGAAATTCCCTGCTCATCATCTCACCAATTTCAGCAAGACAGAGACCAGCAGCAGCAGCTTCCTTTAGGAAAATTGTGCAGAGAACCAAGACCCGCAGACAAGCCTCTCGGATCATAGGGAGCTCCCTTCGCAGCATATCACAATCCCTACTGGGATCAAGTTTTTCTATATACTCAAGTTCATCATCTGAGAATGGGATTGATGCTTGTGGCCAGTGAATCCACTCAAAGTATGGATCCTCTAATGTTTCTGGCAAGCAAAGACCATGATCAATTGGAATCAGCTCTACTTGCCCAAATCTGCCAACACGATCAAGCTTCCTTACTAAAAGATTTCCTGCATGCCGGTCTGTGTTAAAAATCCTAATATCTAATATTCCAATACGATGCACTGCAGAGACAGGGAAGCTGGATGTCCCATGATCACTTGCATCAAAATCATGCGGTATGAATTGTTGGAAAGATGCAATCTTGCTAACCTGACTCTTCTTGTGAGGCTTGTTACCATTCACCCCACCATTGACATTGAAGATTGAGTGTGTGATTTTCACCAAGGCAGTAGGAGGAACATTTGCAAAGTGATCATAATCAAGGAGGTAAGCAGCTACTTCCCTGAATCCCGTCTCCCCAACCCGAACAGACCTTTTCAAACCTGGTTGCCCAAGTGCTTTACCAACAAAGCCTTTCGGGTTGTTTGGTGCAAAAGGTTCTTCGTCTGTTGGTTTCACAATTGCAAGACTGTCACCTTTGCTGTTCCTAAAATAGTATGCACCTCCAAGCCCACTATGAACTGGAATTGGATCAACACCCATTTTAATTGCCTTGATACTTTCCTTGACCAACTGCTTCATTTTAGCAAAGCTGTTTGACTGTCCCAATATTTCAACAGGACCACTCCAATCTCTCTGTTGTATTTCCTTGCCAGTGGGCGAAAGACAAGGAGTAGATGAGCTTCTATGCAGACAATTCCGTGTTAACAGAAGAGGAGAATCATTACGAACAGCACTAAGGTCATTATTCAGCACCATATCCCCAAAAGTCAAGGAACTTTCCTCAGTGGGGACTTTAAGAGCAAGCTGCAACCTTCTTTTTACTGTATGTGCATTGTCCCCTCGATCCAGTTCCATCCCCAAAACACAACCAGTCTCAGTTTGCACAAAAACCCGTCTTCTCCCAGCAGGCTGTTTCCCTTCCATTTTCCTGTTCCCACGATATTCTCCACTGAGTGGGCTCTTAAAGACTGCTACTGCCATTTGCGTCTGAACTGGGCTGTCTAACTTACGAGACATGAAATGGAATGAGAGCCTTGTGTTCAAAGTGGCTGGTGATTGTGGCGACAAAGAAGGAAGAGAGCTTCTTCCCTCCCAAGAAAGCGCCAAAACACCAAAACCAGTTGCAGTTGATCGTGTCTAGAACAGTAGAATTCACTATCAATCATTAATTTGACAGCATCAACATCCCCGCAAACCAAAACGCAGAAAACATCACCACGAAAATAGAGACTATGAAAAAGATTCCAAGTGCGATGCTATATTAAGCAAGCCATCTCTACAACATTGGATAATCAGAAGTATCTGGATGGGAAAAGGGGGAAGAGATTGTATCAATGTCAGAGAAAAAAAAAAGAAAATTAGCACATAGAAAGATCTAACATAGTAAATACTAAATAGCTCGTCTAATAAATACTAAATAGCTCGTCTAATGACCACATAGCAGTGGCCAAAATTTGACTGAAGAGATCCATTTTCATATTTAAAGGAAAAAAAGGCTTCCAGAAAAGGGTCCATATCTTCTATGTTCTTATTTTCCATATCCATTCAGCTTCTTTTATTAACATCTCCTAAGCATTAACACATCAGCGTCTACTAATTTAATAAAATTCCATTAGTAGCGATAAGCGGGGGAAAAGGCAAGACTTTATTGAATCTAGAAAAGAAACAAGAGGAAGAGTTTGGGGTGCTAAAACTAAAGAAATAAGAGTAAATCCAAACGCTAGTCCACTCAAATCCACTCTAAAGCAGAATATATGAATTGAACACTAGCCATGAACCCAAAAAACAAACGAAATACAAAAGGAACAATCATGATACTATATCAAGATTCCAACTTGAAAAAGGAAAGGAAGGTTCGATAATCAAATCCAGGTACGATCATAAACTAGAAAGCATTAACTTAAACGGCCTTAAAACCCCGCAATGAAACCAATAACATTACAGCCTGAGAAAAAAGAAAACCATTAAAACGTGAAATGGCAGCGAATAACTCACCAAGATTGCAAGATCTGAAAGAACCCACAGAGAGTCGCTAAATGAATCAGAACCGTAAGATTCAATGGAAAACTTGGAAGATATTGAGGGAAAAAAATAAAAGAAAGAAAAGAATCAGAACGAGAAAGGGTATGTTGTACGAAACCCTGTTCAGGCGAATTCGAAGGTTCTAAGGAGGAGGGAAAGCAAGAATGGAATCGCCCGAGTTGACTCAGAATTCAACCAAAGCCATTACCAGAAAATGAAAACCCTCCTAGAATTCTTTATTTCCTTTCGGCCTCTCTTCTTATGATGTCTAGCCTTTCTCTTACCAGGAACGTTCTTTAACCTCGTGTGGAAACCGTCGTTTAAACCTAACCCTGGTTACTTTCCACTCAGCTCTTTCTCTTTCTCTCTCTCTCTCTCTCTCTAGTTAGTTCCTTTCCTTTTTGTCCTTCGACTCTCTCTCTAGGTTGCTTTGGATTTGGAAAACTCTAGAAATGGGAGTGCAAGCCGTTGGATCTTAGGGGCAGCGAAGAGATCGAGGCCATTGGATGAAAATTTATGGAGCAAGAAAAACGGAGTTGATGTGGAGATAAGTGATTGGGCAATGACGTGGCGGTGTCACCCTCTATTCGAGAAATGTCAGCGAATGGGATTGGAGAGTCAAAGGAATTTTTTTT
>CAOGCB010622396.1:0-12830 GCA_948266635.1 Cnidoscolus chayamansa
TGTAGCATTGTTTCTTTTCATGCATCTATATGTATATGCATCTGTAGGAAGCAGAACCATGGTTTGAGGTTGTATTTATCCGTGTTTTCCCCTCATCGGCTTATCTTCAGTATATAGTCATGGGGAACTAATTTTGTCAACATGGGATAATTCTTAAATAAGTTGCATAAAAAAAATAAAAAAAGAAAACAGATATATTAAGGATTAGTTAATTAGAGGTTGTCTTTCCAAGAACATACCAACAGTACCTAAAAAGTCATAAAATCCTCTTGAGGCATTATCAAACCATGGAAGCAGCACATCATATATCTGCTTAATGGCGTTATATCTCACTTTACAACCAGCAGCAAAATCGAAGGTCCAAAATATGGTATCATCCTCAAGAAAGCTCCAAAAAAGCAATACCAATATACCATCCATACATAACCTGCCCTCTCATCACAACCGATCTTCCATCTTCTTTATGGCTTTCTCTATGGCAGGGATGTTCTTCTTTAAGGCTGACCACTGCTCCTCTTTCAGACTTATTCCTGAACATATAGCAGCAGTTTAATTCCTTAAGCCCTTCGTATTAACAACATGAAATTCTTCTACCATTTGAGTAAATTACAAAAGGAAAATTTGCTAAACTAGCCTTATTAGACAGGAAAAGAATCAATCAATATGCACACTAAAGAGCTGCACTCGTATATAGATTTGTGTCTCTGTCCATGCAAAATGAGAAGATTTCACCCGCCTGCTCATGAGTTCCAACAGTCTAGCATTTAACTCTTTCTAGTCAGTTCTTCACATGAAACTAATCTACCAGAACAGCACAGTGTCTCATTATCAGTTATGAATGTTGAAAGGAAACACTGTAATCCAGGAATGCAGTAAATCAGATGGATTACCTGCATGAAAATCTTAATTTGACACTTACAGGCATCATGTGTTTCTCATTGAAATAATAAATCGAGCTTTCTTGGAACATGGAAACCATGTAGACGCTTTCATTGACGAATATAAAAGCAGAAATCTTGGTATTTTAGTTTACATTAATCGTCCACTATTAACTGCAACTTCTACCTTATTTTTTAGCAGTTTCCATTGAGCCTCACCAGGTTTCCCTAAGTTTGTTCACAAATATTCTCCAACATTCACACAAAGTTGAAGTCTGTTGCTTAAGGTCTTTTCCAACAACTTCTATTCCATATTAATTTATCCTGTACATATGCATGTCCATAAAATTTTCTTTCATCAACATAAATGAACATCAAGGAAAATTCTTGTAGGTTCATCACTTGGGACTTAATGTCATAATGTTTTTCAGATAAATCAAGTTTAATGCTGAGAACAGTTAATAGGTTTAGACTGTTTAGTGCAATATGCATTCACAGAAATTCAAAACCTTAGCATGGTAGTTGGTAAAACAGTTTTTAGTTAAACAGTTGGAGTTGCATCAGTCAAACAACACAACACAATAACTGTGAGCTATGCAAATGAAATGTCACACCTTATGCACCTAAATTGTAGTTCAGACAGAGAAAAGGAAATGAGGGCAAACTTGAATTTGTGACCAGATAACAGCAGAAATATAGATTCCAATGTAACATCAGCAAATTGGTAATCAATAAATAATTACCATCCATTGATTCCAGATGTTGAGAAAACCATAGGGGCTGAGCCACTGACAGATGCCACCGATATTTTTTTATTTTGAACATCATTAGATTCCCAGTAGAGGAATCACAGACAACTCAACTAGACATGTTCTACTCCCAAGAGTTTTTCTCCTTATCTATCATATCTTATATCAACCAAAGGAAGTCCTGGGGCTGCAAGATTCACTATGGCACTTCCACAGCCTACATCTTATTACTCCTCTCAGACCATACTGACTAACCCCTTAAAGACAGAAAACATTGTCCTAACTTTGCTTCTTTAATTTAATATCTATATCTTTACCAATCTCCACTTATAGACATACTGCAAAATCTCATATCCAGTTCTTTGATATGGAAAAAAAAAGTTATTTTTGCTACCTTTTCCTACCCGGCTACCCCCATTATGAAAGTTGAATTTAACCAGCATTTTCAGGTATTTAAATTTAATAAACATACTCTAGAAATGTAATATATAACTCCAATTCTATATTGTATCAAGAAGAAACACAAACATTTGAACCACAAGCAAAAACACGTAAAATGAAAAAAAAAAAAAAAAAAAAAACCTTTAGAACTAGGAAGCTCTTTGCCATCTTTATTGTAGAACTCCCTTATTGATACCAAGGCTGTTCCCCTGAAGTTCTGAATCGTCACCCTTCTCTTATCCGATAGCTAAAAATGCACCCATAAATATTCCATTTAAATAACAAAAAGTTAAAATGAAAGGGAAAAGAAAAAAGAAACTGACCCTGCAAACGATAAGGTCACCGTCATCGTCGAACTCTTGTTCCTTGATCTTGTCTCCTTCTTCCTCTTTGGCTCTCTGCTCTTCCAGGAAAGTGTTAACAACGTGGCGTACAAAGGCCTTGTATTCGGATAAATCGAGGTTGAGGTCAAGCTTCTTGGAGGCCATCTTCCGAATCTGGTGCTCCGTGGTGGAATCCATGTCGGATTCTTCAAGGATTTCCCTGACAGTTTGCTCGATTTGTATCTTCAATTTGGGCTCCATCTGGATTTCTGATGACGGTGGCAAGACCGGATTACCAATTAGGGAAAATTTGTCAGTTCTGACGTTTAGGGGTTTTCCTTCTTTACTGTACCACCTAAGAAATTTGCTGCTATGGAGCAAGTGGCTACTCTCTTTCGTCTTAACCGGGCTAGACTCTGAATCTGATCAATTTCGAACCACTTTGAGTCGATTGTCTACGGATTCGGATCGATCTGATTGTGGACTTATCAATTCTAAGGGTTTGTATACAAGTTAACTAATTAATCTGTCTTTTTTTTTTTATATATATAAAGTTTAAATCGAAATTAAGTGTACAGCCAGCATAGATTCAGCTGAAATCACATTAAAAAAGAAATACTCTAAATCAAAATTTAAATGAAATTTAATCAAACCGAACCGTTCTTAAATCATAACCGACTATCACAAATCACCTAACTAGGTGACGATTGGAAAATTTTACTTGGAAAAAAAATTAAATGAAAAATTTACTTGGATCCAATTCCGGTTCACTTTTACAAATTTGAATTGAATTACTGGGTCTACTTTTCCCGCATAACCAAAAGACACTTATTTTTCATTTAAAATATAAAATTAAAAATTTCAATGAATATATAACAATTGTTAACCTTTGTTTGAATTCAACAAAGACATATAGTGGAGAGTTATTATGAATTTAAAAAAAATTATTAATTAATTTTTATTTTAAAATTATGTTATTATATTTCATATAAGATTATTTTCTTTTTCTTTTTATAAAATAATTAATTTATCAATTTACTATTATATTATGATATATTAGAAAAAATAATATAAAATATATCATTTTAACTATAGTAATTGTATATATTAAAATCAATGTGAGATTATAGACGTATTTCGTGGAATGAACACAAGTTATACTAGATTTTAATGAAGCAAGGAAAGTGAAGAATGTACTAGGAAATACTAAATATCATTATAACTTCTCAATAACTCCCGTAGTCTCATCTATCTGTTTTTCAATATTGCTATGGATTCGAGCGCCAGTGAAATAACACATGATTTTTCCACTCTTTGAAGTCTACAAGGATGGTCGGATACATAGGTATTTGAGCATTTCCTATATTCCTGCAGGCCTAGACCCTGAAACAGGGGATAGAATCCAGAGATGTTGAGGTCTCCACTGAGACTGGTGTCACGCCTCGTATCTTCATCCCCAAGTTCCAAGACCCTGATCGAAAATTGCCCCTCTTCTTCGTCCACTGCCATGGTGGAGGTTTCTGCAACGGATCAGCCTTTGATGTTGTGACCAAGAACTTTCTTACTTCTTTGGTTACGAACCATGGCTCAACAATCATGTGGATTTTGGGCGTGTTTTCTTAGCTGGGGCGAATGCTGGGGCTAATAAAGCCCATCACGTTGCAGTTCAGGCTGGTGCCATTGGATTGTGTGGCATAGAGATAACTGGAGTACTAATCGTGCATCCACTCTTCGGGGGTAAAGAGGAAGATAAAATGTACAAGAACTTGTGTCCAACAAGTTCCGGCCGTGACGATGATATGAAACTGAATCCGGCAGAGGATCCGAATTTATCAAAACTAGGGTGTCAAAAAGTGTTAGTTTGTGTAGCAGAGAAAGATTGGCTGAGAAACAGAGGAAAAAATTATTATAGGGTATTGGGTAGCAGCGGTTGGGGTGGGAAAGTGGAATTTTATGAGACCAAGGAGGAAGAACATTGCTTTCACTTGTTCAAAGCTAGCAACGCGAGGGATGTGTTGCTCAAGAAATTTGTTGATTTTATTTTCGGCGAGTGGCTTGTTATTTGCTTGTAATGAAATGGATATCAGTTTGCACCTTGATGATCTCTTTTCAATACAATAAAGTTCTGCTTTGATCAGTGTCTTCGTAAAATTAACAAGTTTGGTTTGGATTTGCATAAACAAGGACTAGTGAACTACAGATAAACAGTAATGAAGTATCAGTTGATGAATGCTGTAAAAGATGCAAAAGGACTAACGTACCAAAAATAAATCCAATGTCAATTTCCATCTGTTGTCCTTGGAGTAATTTTAATCAAGAACAAGCAAACCACAGCATATGATTGCAGAAGATGATTACTAACACAACAGACTCTTTCACTTGGTATTAAGACAAGCTAAGTCGAGCAAGTTTATACTTCTAACAAAATTACACATCAAATCCACTGGAATTTACTTGGATCTTTTGTTTTCCTGCAGTAAATTATGTAAAGCACAAGATGGTAAGAAAGCTAAGCAAGCATATTCTGAGCAAAGAAAAGGAGATCGTTTTGCTCATTCCAAAAGGTATTAGGTCAGTAAAGATTCCTCTCATGGTATTTAAGAATTCAAATCTTCATATGGCATAATTCACATGAATACAGCTCTTTTACATGCACAAAGTAATCAACGGTATATGGGAAATAGAAGAGTCAAAAACAACTGGCTGACATGATAAAAAAAGAATTGAAGAGCTGGAATATGAACTTAATTGATTATCCATGAAAAAAACGATGCACTAAATGCACGATCAATTCAACTAAGCATTTCAAAGCTTTGGTGATGGAGCACTAAGAACTTCAACAAATTATAGTTCTGGTTCCGACTAAAGCTGAAGCCCATTGACATTTAAATGAAGGAGCAATATATTGGCACCAATTCCAAGTTGCAATTGAGAATGCGCCAAGTTAGAGGCACCTTCCCAACATTCTACCTCTGGAATTGCTATGATATGCATAAAACTATAATCAAACTATACAGTTTCGATGTTCACCAATTCATGAGAAACCTTTCTACCATATGGAAATCATTGGAAGTTAAAGTTACCAAATTCCAACAGCAAACACATTTTATATCCCAATTTCCACTCAAATTGCGAGAATATCAAAAGATACAGGGCCTGACTAGTTCACATCAGGGCTTGCGCCCTCTCCAATTCCCCTAACCATTCCACGCATAAACTATCATCCACCATTAAAAAACGAAAATTAAGATAAAGCGATAAATCAAAATTCAAAGCTCAGCCTGAATAGAAGTAAAACCTTACCTCAAATTAAGCTTAGGCAACTGCCTATTGGGCTCGATTTCTGAGCTTTTGAAGGAAATCTTCGACGGCGCTCCTAACGATAGACTTGAAGGGTTCATCGGAGAGGTTCATCCCAAGCTCCTTAGATGCCTTTTCTCGGGCTTTTTTCTCCGTCAACTCGTACAAGTTTCCCTTCTCCAGTATCTTGCGCACAGTCTTGGCGATTTTCTTCTCTAAACCTTTAGTGACCTCCGGTTCCTTTCTCCCTTCTTCGAAGTCTGGTTCCATTTTAGAAGTTCTTATTAGTGAAAGCCACAAGTCTATCAAATCTCTTCGGTACTTCAAAGCAGAAGAGAAGCTTTAAGCGGGAGGGGCTGCAGGCAGGAGTAGGAGTTTCGGAGGGGCAAAGAGGGTTTTAGCGCTACAACTGTGAGTGTGACCGGCAGATTTTTTTGAGAAAATTACACTTTAGTCCTTCAAATTTAACATAATTAACGAACATATCTCCTTTTTTTAAACCTTCAGGCCATTCTTCCAAATTGGAAAAGCACTTGTACGCGTTTATGTGCGCTTTTTGTTCAGTAAAATTACAGTGTGTATTTATTTTTCTCATTGTGCAACTTAATCACCTTTTATCAGCTTAATATTATGTTTCCTTTTATCAGTGAAAGCAATTGTATACTGATATTTCAGTGTTACTGCCAGGCAAGCTGCTCTTGAAATGTTGCAGCTTGCGAAGTAGCTTTCAACGGAAGCATGGAAGCAGCAAATGGATCGTCATACATGAGAAATTGCACCTAATTCTGACTAGAATCTAACAATAGGGATGTTGAAATCAGTTAGTCTCTTGAATTTATGCATAGAAACTGAAGAATAAAATTTTCAAGTAACTTCTGATAAAATCTGTTTGAAGGTCACAGAAACAAAAGTAGATAAAAGCATCTAAAAGTTTGATGGTTTTAGAAGGTAGAAGCCATTGGATAGAAACCTTCGAGGGTAGCAACATCAGCTCCGTAATGCTTTTGTGTAAACTCCAATAAGTAGTCAGCCAGATTCTATCTTTGGATCTGTACAGTTCTGATGAACATAGATGAAAATTATGCTACATAATAAAGAAGAATCATCAACCTTCTGTTATTCTTTTACAAGTGTGAGAAAAGCTTGATCACTTTCATATCGACCTAAACATGGATACCATTTATTTTTACACGTGAGTCTCATCATACACATTGTATATTGAATCTATGATACACATGCACGCAAGAATTTCCCGTCTTGTTCAAACCAATTCACTTGAATCATCAATAAACATGCAGAAATAATTATATAGTAAAAAAAATCTAGAATTAGTTAATGAAATACTTTTGAACAGACAAGAAACTTACCACAGATATAATAAAATCTAGTGAAAAATAAAATTGAATATATGAAAAGAGAGTTACATCAACCATCATAATGGGGCAATTAACTTACACATGTGATCATATAACCATTAACCAAGACATCTCCTTCCACTAAGTTTCCTTCTTAAATCTCCTTCGATCTTGCCTTTTTTTGCTGCAAGATTGACACAGTAAGTATTTGCAAGAAATTTGTTTTTCACCACTCGTCAATATAATTAATTAGAGTCAGATTTAGAGCAAAAGTTTCACTAGAAGTTTGCTTCTTTCTCTTTGTGTATTATCCAACTAATACAAGAACTGTCTATTGTGCTAAAGCACTTCAAACACAAGTTCAGATGCCAATGCAAGTTCACAAGAACCTCACATAAAGACGAGACAAATGAAAATCACAAACCTTTTTGCATTAAGCAGGAGTTCAAAGTCAACATCATATCTAGCATCTACTCCTATTGGTCTGACTTTTAATATAATGAGAAAATAGGCTGATCTTTTATATTGGGCAGTCATATAAAAGCTTGCATAAAATTTGAGCATTTTACCTGTACTCAACCTCAGTGGTGCTTTCTTTCTCGCCCCTCCCGAAGGCAACTTCATCCATGCTTTGCCCTTGCCGCCTATACCTGCCACCAGATGCCACAAATCTAGGACATGGCCTGTAAGCCTTTATTGGCCACCAACCGAACCCTGGAACTGTTGCAATACCACCTTGAATCCTTCCCTCCCCATTGCAACCCTTCTCAATTTCCTGTCTCCCGCAGGCCTTACAACCCCTGCAGAAAAAAGAAATGCTCAGGGAGCTAGGCATAGACAATTGGTTTCAATGTTTGCCCATTCAAGGTCAATAACCGTATTCCCTATAAATCCAGCAAAATTACAAAAAGCATTGAACATACAATACAATAATATATCTTAGGAAAAATATTATGTTCAAATCTAATGATCCAATTTTATTTTTTGGAAAACGAATATGAACGTACCCATCAGGGAGCTGGTCAGCATCAATGATCGGAGAATCTGACTGGACATAAGGAGCATCTGGTGAAGTTGGCGGAGGATTATCTTCTACAATAGAAGTAGAGGAAGAAGAAGAAGAAGAAGCAAGAGGAAGGATGGACTTAGATGGGTATCTAACAAGAGCTACTGAGCCATGTGAGCATGAGTATCTATTAGTATAAAGGCGTTGAGAAAAAAGGGATTGATGAGGTGTTGGGTTTGAGAGCAGGGTGATTGCCATTCTCTTCCTCTCCCTCTTTCTCCCCCTCGCTCGATCTGTCTATAATGTGTGTACGTGTACAGGAATGGATAACGGCTTAACATCCACTAGTTTAAAGCTGCAATGAAATATGACTCGGAGTCATTGTACTAGGGAAAACTATTTTTTTACCCGTTAATTTTAGTTTTAATTTTACCTTTAAAACACGTTTTAACATTATAAATTATTTTATCATTTATAAATTTCATACACAAATAGGAAAATGGTTGGCCACACCGTTGAAATTGAAACCTTGGATCTGTTTTTAGCCATTTTTATTCTAATGATAATTTGTCAAACAAGTGATCATTTTTTTCCCACCTGGTGAGGAGAAGTGTAGAAAATCATGGCCTGTCGCCTGAGGAAGGAAAGAAAGAAACAAGAATTATGACCACGAAAAACATAAAAGCATGAACATCTGATCCATTCATCTCTGGTTTGAACACGCATGAATTATTAACAGCCTATCCACTTCACTACCATACATTGAAGTTCACTTACCATTTCATTCCTGAACTTCAATCCTCGCTTCATCTACCGGCAACTACAATTTTCAACAATTACCGTTTTTTTTTTTCTATTTGCATATCTCAGAGTGTAGAAATGAATTTACCAAAAAATTACAAAATAAAAATTACAACAGAATGGATTAGATTGGAATTAACAAAGAGATAGAGATGGAGAGAGACGCCTCTCCACCCCAGAGCAAACAAAACTTGAGGTAGGAAATATTGAAAAAGGATTTTCGCTGAAGATTTCATAAGAAAATTCAAGAAATTTCTTCCGGAAAAATACCACTATTTTGCAACTAGCATTAATGTTATCATTTGGTATCAACTCTTCAATATCTTGTTTTTATGCATGCACAATCTGTTGGTCGACATCTCCGTCAATAAGCATCACTGAGTTATGATGATGCACCATGTACCACCGACCATTATGGAACTCGAAGACATTAGTTACAGTAAATGGCCCAGTGTCCATGTGAACATAGGTCTTCATGGTAACCCAAGCCATGTCAGTCAGAACTCGAGCACGTACATCCCTGACCTGAAAGTCCAGGGCTTGCTCCCAATCAAATGCAAGCTGCCAACTCTGCATTACAGCATTATACCTGCATGAGCAAAACATGTCTAATTCCGGTTGTCGTGATCAAACATTAAAACCAAAAACTATTAACTGAGAATAACATAACAGATTTCAATTTCAAAGTCCTGAAATCCCAATTAGACTGGGAACTGCAGGTAAAAAGTCAGCATCTAACTGATCTTAGCAAAGACCAAACCTATTTGACAAATAACACTCTTGTCTGAAATAGATTATTATGAGTAGGAGGAACATATAATAAGCTAAAATAGAACTGTTTTCTGAAATAAGGATTCCCTTTAGCTGCTCACA
Organism: Cnidoscolus chayamansa; assembly: GCA_948266635.1. NCBI lineage: Eukaryota > Viridiplantae > Streptophyta > Magnoliopsida > Malpighiales > Euphorbiaceae > Cnidoscolus > Cnidoscolus chayamansa. The sequence goes on from CAOGCB010622396.1 coordinate 9,727, forward strand.
TGTGCTTTTCCAATGCATATGAGCACTTCCATCCACTACCTTCATATTCCCAGTAATATACTTTTTCAAAGTCATTACTGCATACCGAATTTGCAAATTCATTGCAGACACAAAAATGTGTTCTTGTTGTAAAATATCTTTACAACGAGTAAAGAAAGCATAAATCACACTAGGTGACCGGACAACTTAGATTCTAATATACTCCTGCACATCCAGGCAAAATTACAAATACAAGCATCATAAAGATGCTTACTCTTCTCAATTCAAGAGATTAGATGATAGTGGAAACTAAATCACACCTCTTTCCACATAGATAGTCAACATAAAAAACTGAAAAAAAACATATGGCAAAGAGAGACTTCAGTATAGAGTTAGGCACAGCAAAATCGTTTCTAATTCATAAACCATAGTAATCAGTAACAACACAATTACATTCATAAACATCCTTCTTCTTGGCTCCCTAAATGGGTGGTATAAAATTCTCGACATGGCAGATGGCACAAATTAAAATTCCAACTCCTAACAATGTGCATGCTATATAAATTAACAATATCTACAGCAGGTCCCATAATTAGTTTTTGTCCAATAACAGCATCGGTTACGAGAGAAAAGACCACATAAGAGTGGCATTAACATTCAAGTCATTCAACAATTCCTATCATAAACTATGTCCAAATGGTCTCAATCTAAAAAGAAGCAGAACAATCAACAAATACTGTAAGATATTTTTATCACCGTCAAAAGAAATGTAATTGCATTACTAATTAGCAAGTGTATAATTACATACCCCGAAAAAAGTTCGCCAGATGCATGAATGCACTTCACATAATCTGCATTAAGCCAAAAACGATGCATGGCAGGAAGAGACCTTTCTTTGATGATGTTATAAAATTCTGTATTGGCATTAACAATGGCTCTTGTAGCAGCGTAGTAAGCCTTCCACCCATTAACGGGTGTCACAGTATCTTGTTCCAACGTAAAATCCTAAGACAGAAAATCGAATTAAAAAAAATTATGCAACCACCAAAATAAGGAAGCCAACATCAGTAAAAAAATTAAATAGCAACTACTGCATCAACAGGTACACACAACTTAATGACAGCAAAGCTCATAGAAATCTAGGAAGAAAAGGAAATAAAAGCCCCGAAAATTCTACTAAGACATTTATATTGTCCCCATCAAGGAAAAATCTGCTGCGATCCTATATACTTCTGCAACCTACATTAGGATATTCCAAATTAAAAAAAAAAAACGTATTTGCAGTATTAGCCAAGGCGATTGCATTTTCTAATTCCGGACTTGCTCATATTAATCCTCCCCAAAGAAAATGAAAAATACAAAATAGAAAGAAGCTTAGCACACATAACTAATTATATATTTTCGCACTCACAGGGGACAACAACATTCAAAAGCAAAAAATTATATGATATACCTTGTGATAAAGCGCTTTCCAGGCATTATCATCATTAGCAGCCCTTCGCATCAAAGAATTAGTCATAGACAATCTACAGAGACTAAGATAATCCAAATAACTCAGAGCGTGTGTCGTAATCTCAGGCACCAACTGCTCCATCATAGATGCCCCTGTCTGCCTCTCGACCTCCTTGTCAGACAAAGCCGCCACCATATCTACAGTCGCAGAACCACCGTTGAGGTGCCCAGTAAAGCTGGCCACCAAGGAAGAATCTGAATTCTCTATGGACCCGTTACAAGAACAGCAACAATTACAGGTTTTAGTGGGGTTGGATGTGGTTGCACGAGAATGAGGAGGATGCGATTTAGGGGATTTTGATCGGATGGTGAGGAAGGCGAGTAGGAGAGAGAGGATAGTGAGAGAGGAGGCTAAGAGGAAAGGTTGAGAAGAGAAAGCGAAAGTGAGAGTAGAGGTAGTAATCTCCATTCATAAGACATTAAAGCTACACAGAAAAACACGAAACCCTAATTGGAATCTCGTGTTTGGCTTTTTTCTCCTTCTTGTTTTGGGAAGAAGTTGAATTTTTCATTTTTTTAGTTTAATTTCGTTTCAGGAACCCTAACGGACATTGGGCAATGGTGGAGAAGAAGAGTGGAATTTGGTTGCAGGTTAGAGAGAGACGGCGAGGGAGAAAGGGAGAGAAATGGTGGGGCTTGGAACTTGCGAGTTGTAACTGACTGGGGATGAAACCCAAACGTGTCCCCGTGCGTCTCAGCGTCTTCCTAAAATATTCACAAATTAAATTCACCAAAATGCCGTCGTTTCGCATTTTCATTTATCTCTTCTTTTTTTTAAAAAAAAAAGACAATTTATTATTATTATTTTTTAAAAATATATATCCATGCGGCCGTGGGTTTTAAAAATTCTCTTCCTCGCCGATAAAGCTCCAATATCCCTTCGGCTGCAGTGCCTTTTTAGTAGGCTGTCCATTATTCTTAATTTGGTTCGAATTTTAATTTAATTTTTCTATAGAAATTCAAAATAATTTATTAAAAAAAGTTTAATTTTATTATAATTTGATTTATATTTTCATTTTGATTTTTTTTTTTAAAAAGTTTAATTTATTTACCTTCTAAAATTAAATAAAAAAATTATTAATTAAACTGAATAAAAAAATTTTCATTTTTTTGAAAATTTAAAAATTCTATAAATGAGGTGCATCTTGTTAAGTTTAAAATTGACATTACTGAGTATTAATAGTTTGATCTTCAGTTAGAATTTGCTTTCATGAGGAATTCTGTGACCAAATTATTAATACCAAATTGTACAGATAGCTTCAATCTCGAAAGGGTAAGTTGATAAGCTCTGCGTAAGCATGGCCACGGTTCTGGAACCGCCGGTTCCGGTTCCAAAAAAAATAGAACCGGAACCGAACCAAAAATTTTCGATTCTGGTTTCGGTTTGAAATTGAACGGTTCCGGTTTCGGTTTCGGTTTCGATACGGTGTCAAAACCGACGGTTCCGATCGGTTTTCCGATCGATTTTTTTTAAAAATCACATAATTTTAAATTTTGAAGACCGATTTTCAAAATTTAATAAATTTGTGAAAGTTATTTGTAAAAAAATACACCTAAAAAATTAAAAATGCTTCAATTAAATTTATTTTTTTAAAGACTTGAACTTAATTATT